>JAOTOM010005134.1:247500-272500 GCA_034440615.1 Ashinkailepas kermadecensis | reverse complement strand
GGGGGGTCTGTGCCACTGGACTGACAGGCCTCCACACCACTGTACTGGGGGGGGGGGGGGGGCCTCCACACCCTGTGGGGGGGGTCTGTGCCACTGGACTGACAGGCCTCCACACCACTGTACTGGGGGGGGGGGGGGGGGTCTGTGCCACTGGACTGACAGGCCTCCACACCACTGTACTGGGGGGGGGGGGGGGTCTGTGCCACTGGACTGACGGGCCTCCACACCACTGTACTGGGGGTGGGGGGGGGGGGGTCTGTGCCACTGGACTGACAGGCCTCCACACCACTGTACTGGGGGTGGGGGGGGGGGGGGTCTGTGCCACTGGACTGACAGGCCTCCACACCACTGTACTGGGGGGGGGGAGGAGTCTGTGCCACTGGACTGACAGGCCTCCACACCACTGTACTGGGGGTGGGGGGGGTCTGTGCCACTGGACTGACAGGCCTCCACACCACTGTACTGGGGGGGGGGGGGTCTGTGCCACTGGACTGACAGGCCTCCACACCACTGTACTGGGGGGGGGGGTGCCACTGGACTGACAGGCCTCCACACCACTGTACTGGGGGTGGGGGGGGGTCTGTGCCACTGGACTGACAGGCCTCCACACCACTGTGGGGGGCTGTGCCACTGGACTGACAGGCCTCCACACCACTGTACTGGGGGGGGGGGGGGGTCTGTGCCACTGGACTGACAGGCCTCCACACCACTGTACTGGGGGCTCCACACCACTGTCTGGGGGGGGGGTCTGTGCCACTGGACTGACAGGCCTCCACACCACTGTACTGGGGGGTGGGGGGGGGTCTGTGCCACTGGACTGACATGCCTCCACACCACTGTACTGGGGGGGGGTCTGTGCCACTGACTGAGGCCCCACACCACTGTACTGGGGGTCTGTGCCACTGGACTGACAGGCCTCCACACCACTGTACTGGGGGGGGGGGGTCTGTGCCACTGGACTGACAGGCCTCCACACCACTGTACTGGGGAGTGGGGGGGTCTGTGCCACTGGACTGACAGGCCTCCACACCACTGTACTGGGGGTGGGGGGTCTGTGCCACTGGACTGACGCGCAGACACATGCCTCCACACCACTGTACTGGGGGGGGGGGCTGTCCACTGGCTGACGTGCCTCCACACCACTGTCAGCTGTGCCACTGGACTGACAGGCCTCCACACCACTGTACTGGGGTGGGGGGGTGTGCCACGTGGACCGACGCCTCCACACCACTGTACTGGGGGGGGGGGTCTGTGCCACAGGACTGACGGGCCTCCACACCACTGTACTGGGGGGCTGTGCCGCGGGACAGGCACGTCCGACCAACCCGGGGCCGGGGGCGGCCGCGGCTGTCAGCGCGACGTCCGACCAACCCACCAGGGCCGGCGAGGCGGGCCGCGGCTGTCAGCGCGACGTCCGACCAACCCACCAGGGCCGGCGGGGCAGGCCGCGGCTGTCAGCGCCACGTCCGACCAACCCACCAGGGCCGGCGGGGCAGGCCGCGGCTGTCAGCGCGACGTCCGACCAACCCACCAGGGCCGGCGAGGCAGGCCGCGGCTGTCAGCGCGACGTCCGACCCTCCGTTAATTAGCCGTCTCGCTCTCCACAATTGGCGGCGGGCAGCAGCCGCCACCAGCAGCTGCATGCTGTTCGCCTGCTCGAGTGGGACGAGCCGCTCGCCATGAGTGGGCCCGGACGGAGAGGGCCTGTGTGGTGACGGCCTCAGGCTGGCGGTGCTGTTGAGGGTCGGTGTTGAGAGTCGGCGTCGATTAAGTGGCAATTCGTGCCACGAGTCACTGCGCCGAGTTTATTTTGATGAACTGCTGTACGGGTCAGTTCAGACCCGGCTTTGTTCAGCTTTTGGGGCGGCTTTTTCATCGGCCAGTTCTGGCGTCGACTGACGTCGGCTGACGTCGACAGAAGCCCGTTGTGGGGCAGAACGCCACCGACTGGAACAGACCAACAGGACGACGTCACTCCCTGACGACGTCACTCCCCACTTGATGACGTAGGCGTCATAGCGAACCAATAGGAGACTTCGTCTGGCCCGGACCTTGCTCCGACGGCGGCGGCATTTTCATAAATGAACACTCCCCGCGACGGCGTTCTACAGCTTTTTCAGTTAAATGATAAGCCGATAGGGGCCGAGCCGCTACCAGAAGTGGTTCGCAACGTATCCAGATGGTAGAGGACGCAGGAAAACAAAAGACAGGAAGGAGCGATGTGCCGTCCTGAATCCTCTTCTGACTTTTACCTAGTTCACATTGCACATGTTTCGGGGTCGGTCTCGGTGACCGAGACTCAGTAGCTGAAGTAGATGTTTTGTCAGCCTTCGCGCTGGGACATGTTGAGAGATAATGCATGGCAATGCAATCTCAGTGCTGGTAGCTTTAGAAAACGTTTTCAAAGCCACGTATTTCGTGCGGAGTAATTAACTTCATCCGAACAGATGAAGCAAGTAGGTAACAGTGGCATAGCCAGGATTTGGTACAGGGGGGGGAGTGGCGATGAACGTCGGAAGAGGGCCCCTTTACTTACTTAGCCCCAAACTTTTCCGAAACTCTTCTGATTTCAGTCACTCTACCTTTAATAGGCTCTTATATTTATATACATGTATATACATATACATATATATATATATATATATATATATATATATATATATAGATATATGAAACGAGGGTTAAATACGTTCTGCAGTGATGGTCCATGTATCCATAGTCTTGCCATTGTTATATTGTTGAGCAGCGAAACAATTTGAACAGGTGTAGAGTGACAGCTATATGTAGTGTTACATTTTATATCAAAATGATACTTTATAAGTACACAACGTTTCGGTGTGGCACCTTTTTGAAGGGAAAATCAAACATCAAAGTAGACATTAAGGCTATTTACAATGCAAATCTCGATTCGGTACGCCACCGAACCGAGATGAGGCGATGTTAAATCGTATATAAAGGTGTAATTAGTGCATCAAAATATGCGTCTAAGTTCACATAGATGCCATTTTGCAGTTCGAAATATCTCCGAGAACTAAAAATTTGACAATATCGTCCTATTAAACTCAACAAAATACTAATTTATCCATAATTACCTACACTTATTACCGCAACCGCCTATGCTGCCAGCTTTTTGGCAGTTTTCCTGCCAGAAACTCGGTCCTGGTTGCTGATTGGGACCGAGATGAAGCAACTGGCACGACAGAAAACTAACTACTTTTTGATAGTGATGAGCAAAATTGTCAGCCAATCACAGCCAGCCAGTGACTGCAACTGCTGTATCTGTTGGTGGAAGCTCTTCACTCCACTCGGCTGGTATATTGATGCGAAACATGCGCACTGACGGTATCTAAGGCGTCTATACTCTCTAACCTTAAGTGATATTTCACAGAACCGTGCTAATTTATCAGCTTGAAGTCATTTTATTTGGATACAAATAGCTAGAAGCTATCTTCAGATGTGGCGCATGTTAAGTTTTGATTCCCTATCGACATTCTCAGACTGCAAGGGAGATTGACCAAGAGACTATAGGCCTGGCTGGGTATGGTTGAGGTAAGGACGCATTTCCACAGCCGTGGGAAGGCTATTTTAGGACTGAAATTGCCAATTTGTGAGCTGTGGAACTTGTGGAACCTGAACGAGACAGGCGGAGACTCCTCAATCATGCTTTTAGCTTGCATGCCAGAGTGTATAGTTATGTTTGAAAACCTGGAAGTGGAAAACTAAGGAAAAACAAAAATTTGAAAGATAATGCGGAATTAGCGGAGTGTAAGTTACCAATAAAGTTTGTCTAAAATTTGAGAAACACCCCGACAAGTCTTACTTCCTGAAATCAGACCGTGGGAAGGGTTGTGGTGGTGGTGGGGGGGGGGGGGGAGGGGGAGCGAGCAGAGTCCGAATGCTCCCTGGATTCGCAAATGGCAGAGCGTATTCAAACCCATCAGAGGGGTGCCCTTGGCTGCAAGGTTGAAGAGGCGTAATTCGGCTTCTTCGAGGGAACAACTTGTTCCTATGAAGGGGGCGCGCCATCCTCCGATTGGAAAGCTACTACTCCAAGTTTTCCATGTGATA
The DNA here is from genome assembly GCA_034440615.1 of Ashinkailepas kermadecensis. Lineage (NCBI taxonomy): Eukaryota > Metazoa > Arthropoda > Thecostraca > Neolepadidae > Ashinkailepas > Ashinkailepas kermadecensis. The sequence goes on along the minus strand of JAOTOM010005134.1, from coordinate 268,432 downwards.
GCCCATCGATATTTGGTAGTTTGCACATCTATTTTGTTCTTAATGCAGTGCAGTGGCACCGGAACTGTTTGAAAGTTGGGGTGAGGGGTGGGGAAGAGCCATTTTTAAGTGGATTATATCCATCATTCGAGCAGCGAGGATTTTTTTAAAGGGGCGACCAAAAAATGGTAATGAGTAGAGACAGCTTTCGGCGCAAGAAGCGGGCTAAAATTTTCGGGCGTGGCGTGCAGAAGACCTCACAATTTCCCGTGTAATCTGGCGTATTTTTGGTTTCCAAGGGGGCGGACCCCCTTGGCTGCGCCTCCGCTTCCTATGCAAAGCCTATCAGGTTTATGCTAAACCATTGGAGGTGGATCGAAGCGCGGAAAAGACAGATTCGATAAAGCGCTGCAAAATTCGGTAAAATGTCCTTAATTATCATTACAGGTGTTGCAATTCTGCAAGATTACTCAACATCAAAGATGCTCTATATTGTCCCATGGCCGCCAATGCTGCATTATTTACTCTGCTATCAAATTTGGATGCAACCAAATTAATGCCAGAACATAGCAGCTTAATAGATAGTACGAACTAGTATATTTGGGTACGCAACAGGAACAATTACTTTTCAAAATTGCATTGTAAATCGCGTTATTCATATCACAATCCCAACAGCCTGCTGATTGAGTCTTACGAGATGAATATCTACTTTGATCAGCTATTTCCTCTTGTGAAAGGCGCATCATCGAATCGTGGCACATTTATCAAGCAACATTTGGGTCTTACATGTAATACCACATATTACGGCCATCCTACATTTGTTGTTCCATTATTATATGCAGAACATAACATTCGCTATTCCCTTGTATGCCAGCCAGTTTATTTTCCTACTCGTCGTATGACATCCAGCTAATTCGATGCCTCCCTCCATCAATGTGCGAATTATCATACAACGTTCAGCTGTTGGTTGGTTGGTTGTTCAGCTGTTCAGCTGTTCAGCTGGTTGTCCAGCTGTTGGTTCTTCTATGGTTCTGTTGGTTGTCCAGCTGTTGGTTGGTTGTTCTATGTGGGCGCTGTTGGGTGGTTGGTTGGTTGGCTGTTGGTTGGTTGGTTGTTCTATGTGGACGCTGTTGGGTGGTTGGTTGGTTGGTTGTTCTATGTGGACGCTGTTGGGTGGTTGGTTGGTTGGTTGTTCTATGTGGACGCTGTTGGGTGGTTGGTTGGTTGGTTGTTCTATGTGGACGCTGTTGGGTGGTTGGTTGGTTGGTTGTTCTATGTGGACGCTGTTGGGTGGTTGGTTGGTTGGTTGTTCTATGTGGACGCTGTTGGGTGGTTAGTTGGTTGGTTGTTCTATGTGGACGCTGTTGGGTGGTTGGTTGGTTGGTTGTTCTATGTGGACGCTGTTGGGTGGTTGGTTGGTTGGTTGTTGGTTGGTTGGCTGTTGGTTGGTTGGCTGTTCTATGTGGACGGTAACCGAATGCATTTATAAATGCAATGTATTGAACTTCTCCTAGTCATTGTTGTTGGTGCATGATATAAAAGCATCACACCACTGCAGTGGTGTAATGCAGTGCCCTGCCGACAACATGTGCCTTGTACCAAGAGACGAAAACAGGTAGGATACAAAAGTATAGGAAGTGGTTCAATGCACACGCATGCATAATACATACACATATACAAACACAAACACACACACACACACACACACACACACACACACACACACACACACACACACACACGCACACGCACACGCACACGCACACACACACGCACACACACACACAAACACACACCGTTGTTTGTTGCATCTATGCCAATTGCGCACGATCCCGGTTGGTGCAGATTAGTTAGTCATTGTTCCCGACATTTCTCGAAAGTGCAGCAATGAAGTCGGTCCAGCTTTGGCACAATATAGTTTCCCGGAATGCCGGTCTCACTGAACTTCATCCACTTAACGTCGTGTGGGGATAATATTATAGAATGTCCTTGGTCCTGGAAAGTGCATTCCACTGGCTCCTTGAGACGTATTATATAATAATGAACAAATATGTACACACATATATATATATATATATATATATATATATATATATATATATATATATATATATATATATATATATATATATATATATCATGCAACCTACGACGTACGCCTAGCAACTTGGGTTTCTCAATGAAACAGTTGTAATTTAATCAATAATTAATCGATTTGTCAATCAATCTGAATTAAGCATGCAAGTGCCGTCCTGGGATTTTTCGCCCCGGTAGTTCAGTTAATTTGAGCGCTGGTCTCACTGGTCTCCCCGTCCTGGCAAGACAGGGTTCGAGTCGCTTCCCACACTCGCATTTAGCCCCCGGCTGGGAGGATCAGCTGGCAACTGGCCCGATAAGGCCGGGGACGAGCTACCAGTGCGGCCGTGTCGGTGCATTGACGGTACGTTAAAAGTTAGGCTAAATTGATGCCGTAGAAATGGAATTCATGGATCGGGTGGTGCGGCCATTGTTTATGCAACAAGATCTGCTTAGCAATGATCCTGGTCCATAAATCCATCCCAGCAAGAATTCGAACTAAGTTTCTGAAAGTCTAAAAGTTGGAAATTCTATCATTATCTAAGGGCAAGAGAATGCTTCATGGCTATGATAAACCTCCCCTGTCTTTTCGCTACATCCTTTGCATTCGAGCTCCTTCCAGGCTTTCCAGCTCATTCTGTGTTGCCGAAGTCCGAAATCCATAGCGATCAATTGTTGCTTGTCGACACGAGCCCAGTGATAGACTGCTCGCTGAACTGCCAATGTCGTTTGGCCGACTGAGGCATGCAAGGCGGGAACAGCGTAGACCCGTGTTTCTCACTTCATGGTTGCAGGGCAACTGGCCATGTGACGCCACACCAGCGAATTCCTATAGTTGCGACATTGGCCGGTGTTCAACCTGGTAGACTGTCCCGCGACGCCTAACTGTGAAGCGGCGCAGCCTGCCAATAATTTCTGTGAAAGTGGCCCGCCATTAGTAAAGGTACACTGGAGAATACTTCCGTGATCGACTGCACAGTCGGTCACGGATGCATTGATGTCATACCATCCGATTCATGGATCCGATGCATCCTGCAACTTTAACTTAGGAAATCTACCCCCTCCCATAAGTGAAAAAAATCGATCACATCCAGGCGTCACACCTGACGACTGTAGTGAATATGCTAAGAATGACTCTCCCACAATCACAACTTTCTGGAACCGCTTTTGATCACAAAAGTACCTAGACAATATAACTGAACCGTATCCTGAAACCACAAGCGGTTTAATACACCTGCATTTTCATATCTAACCTTCCAAAGCCCTCTTAATTTTACGAACGTCTTGACGCTGTTGATTTTATGAAGCATTGCATTACCAAGTGAAGGGTGCCTAAGGTCCGACTCATCAGCCACCCCTCGCATATCCATTCTTTGAATACAGCATGGTATCGCATATAGCAATGAGTGGCGTGTCTTTGACAGAGAGGCAACATCACAGAACATTCCTGTAGATCTCTGTCCGTAGCTGTTCTTGGTAAGGTTAGAACTAATCGTTCTGGATGTGCACAATGGATAATCTCGGGAAATGTCACCTCACCTCAGAGCTCCAGCTCAATACCTCCGAAGATGCCGCGCAAACAAAACATCAAGGGTCCAGAATTCACCTGCGCACGGGGGCAGCACTAGCAGGTCTGACACCGGTCAACTGCCAATGCGATGGTTGGCGCAATATCCCGCAGGTGTCGTCTTGAACACGGTTGCTGACCTTCAGGCTACTGAATGACGAACACATTGAGAAGTGGACGACAGCCCATCCAAGACACGGCCCCCAACCGACCTACAGCTGACCCCAGGTGACCCCCAGCTGACCTACAGCTGACCCAAGTTGACCCCCAGCTGACCCCAGCTGACCTCCAGCCGACCCCATCTGACCCCAGCTGACCCCAGCTGACCCCCAACTGACCACAGCGACCACAGCGATCCCCAGCTGACCCCAGCTGACCCCCATCTGACCCCAGCTGACCCCAGCTGACCCCAGCTGACCCCCAGCTGACCCCCATCTGACCCCCAGCTGACCCCCAGCTGACCCCCAGCTGACCGCAGCTGACCCCCAACTGACCCCCAGCTGACCCCAGGTGACCCCCAGCCGGGCGACTCACTCAGCCTGCGCTGGCCTCGGGCGGTATTTTCCCGTTTTCAGCAGCAGCTGGCCAATCGGCGAGGGGAGGGGGGAGACGGTGCCGTCGCCGCCGACACGCGTCTGCAGCCGACGACCGAGCGGAAAAGTTAGTAATGCACAGTCGTTAGTACTGTCGTCCAAAAGCTCAGACGCAAAACGGCCGGGCAGATTTCGCCCGCACCGATATTAATCGCCGCAGGCTCGAGCGGGCCCTCAGGCCGGCAGCGCGCGCCACGGCACCCGTGGTGCATGCGCTGGCGGCAATCTGCAGAAGCACGCCTCTGGCGGTGATGTGCTCGCTTATCGCACACAGTACATCACCGATGGAATTGGTACTGGCAATAACCGACGACAGCCGGGTGATCTACGCGGCTCACCCGTCAACGGCAAGTTTGGCTGGATCCATGAGCGTGATTGGTAGGTGGTTGGTGACCGGATTCAGACGCTGGCGCGAGGTGACAATTGGCCGATTCAATGTAAATGGTCGTACGCCACCCACAGGAGTGCTGTGATGGCTCGTCTGCGCGTGTGAATGGAAAATAGTCGGACAAGAGGCGCGCTGGAAGAGGCGCGCTCGTCGGGAAGAGGCTGCAGTGGTGGAAAAGGCTGCCAATCGCCGGCTAGAGTGTGTGACAGGCCGTCACTACGATCGCCTTCCTTTTGTGACAGATCACTGCGACGGATCTGGAACTGCCCCTGATGATGACATGATTAGAAATAATGCAGACATTTATTTTAGCGTTCTTTAAGAACTATTCACTGAAGCCTCATACCAGATCTAGAACATAAAAATATATCATGCACATCAAATATAACATTTTCATATATAAATGTGACTACCTGATGTAAGCCTTTCACCTCGAAGTTGTGATACCTTCATGGCTGCCAAAAAAAAAAAACCCAGCTGGTTCGGTATCCCGCCCATTGCTTTTAGTACCACAAGCATGCAGTCTTTTGTGACAGACGGATGTTTGTTGAGATCAACAAATGACGTCATGAATGTTGATATAACTAAATATATATATATATATATATATATATATATATATATATATATATATCGATATATGTATCTGTGTGCATATATATCACGATATACACATGCTTCAACAGAGAATGGTTTGAATAGACGGGGCTATATTTTTTTTTTCCAACAATTGACTGTTAGCCCACCTGGACGGTCGACCAGTAACGCAACGTAAACACCGTGGCAACAATCGCACGCTCGCGTGATGTGTCAGGTGTAGCGTGTTTGCTTCGTTTCATGTCGCTGGCGCTCTCTGTTTTGAAATGCTAGGTGTTCGCAACATTCCCATGAACTGGGGAGAGTGGCAAAATGTTGCGCACGAGCAAGGCGTTCAAGTCCAGGAGACTGGGAGGGGGGCAAATCAACCATTGAGGGCCAGTTCCTCCGCCAAAATATATCCACGACAGCACTGTTTAGAGACTGTCTGCTATAATATATGAACGACACCACTGCTTAGGGACTGTCTGCCAAAATATATATACGACACCACTGCTTAGAGATTATGCTGTAATATAACAACGACACCACTGTTTAGAGAGTATCTACTCTAGTATATTAGCGACACCACTGCTTAGAGACTGTCTGATATTATATACAAACGACACCACTGCTTAGAGACTGTCTGCCAAAATATATCAACGATACCATTGTTTAGGGACTGTCTGCCAAAACATAACTGTTAAGCGACATAACTGTTTAGAAACTGTCTGCTATATTTTTTAACGCGGAAATTTGCTAGCGAAATGTATGCTGTCCTGCATTACAAACATCACAGTGAGGTATTCTACTTTATGACGTGCGAGGTATGTTTTCCTGCGCTGTACTTTATCCAACAGACATCAAAGCCATAAATATACTATCATAAAGCAAACTTTCTAGGAGCAACATATTACAATGAGTTTGGAGAAGTCAATTGCTACCAGCATTACAACTTCTTTCAGTGGTTATGGAGCATTTCGTCCGCCGATCGGCAGTGGCTACGAATGTATTCTAGATATTGACCCAAATTGGCATATTGCATGTTTACATATTGACATAGACACAGACATTCCGTCGGCGACCCAACATGAATAAAGCGTGGACTCCAAAACCCTTGGAAGGGCCCACAACTCACGGCTGGGCTTTTAATATTCGCGCCTGGGCCTGAAAGATAGCTCCGGGGCCCCACAAAATCGCATTGGGGCCCCAAAATTACCATCGAGGTAAGGAAATGAATACAGGTGCCCCTATAAATCACATAGGGACCCGAAAAAATATCACGACGGTCCTAAAAAGTTATCAGGGATTCTGAAAAATAAATGTCCCGGCTCGGAAAATCGCCATGGACCCCACAAATCGCTCCAGAAGCTATACCAAAACATGTCTAAGACCCTCAAAAACGTATCGTGGATTAGGAAATCGCACCTAAATCCTAAAAATCGAGCTGGGACTCCACAAATTTGTCTCGGGGGCCAAATAAACGCGGTGGGGTCCTAAAAGCACATCGAGATACCGAAAGTGCAACAAAGCCCTGTAACGAAGTTAAAGTTAATACGAACGAGCCAGCCTCTGGAATGTACTGTATGTCACCGCAATGGGGCCGCATGAGGCACCCAAACACGAGTATTACTTATCACAACAAGAACGTCAGGCATGCGGCCCACCCGATCTACCACAGATAAGGCCAAGTGCTGCTCGCATTGTTCGATTATTAGCCGCCGCGATGAGATCACCTTACGAGGTTATAACTGATAAGAAACCGAGCTTGTGTCGGAGGGTTCGCATACCACAAGGCTATTGGCGCCACCAGTCGGGTACGTCCATGAATCATCGCTGGTTGCTACGCGACCGAGCAGGCACGCTGCCGTACAAAACTGCAATCTCAGCGTGCGAGGATGCATTAGGACTGAACCCTTGACCTGTGACGAATCAGCAGTCAGCAACATCCAGCGAGGGCAATGGCCGCTGGCGTGTCGGGCCAATCGCTGCCCGGTTCACTTGCGGGTTGGCGCGTCATGTAGAACCGGCCAATGACAGTGCGGGTTGTACGCCGTCGATGTATTTACGTGGGCCGACTCGTGTGTATATATGTGAGTACTAATGAAAATAAAAGGACTCGGAGAGAGAGACACCCCAGGAAACCGAGGTAGAACCATCACGTCTTTGCGATTTCGGAGCGGACTGGCGTTCGCCTGTCGCGACTCAAAGTAGTTGGCGGGCCGAGGAAGCTTCCAGCCCGGGAGTTCACTCATCACGGAGTTTTAACGAGTGAGCTGTCCACCTACTGTTCTGGGGTATAAAAAGCGGGAGCGATTGGTCTATCCCTAAATTTCCGACGGCCAGGAAAAATCTACCCGAAAGCCCTCCAAAGCGCAACGAGTGTCAGAAAAAGCGACCGGGCCTGAAAAACTTGCTGGGGTACTAAATGGGGTACGATGGGGTACTAAACACACCGGATGCTCCCAAAAAATATCGAAGGCATTCAAAGCACACCAGGGCTACAAAGACAGCATGCAGAACTAAAAATGAGCTGAGGCCCGCAAAAAGGGGACTGGGGCGTGACATGGTCCGATAAAAGGAAGCAAATGGCGCTTCGGGCACTATATAAACACATTAGGGCATTCGAAATCGAGTCGGCCCCTCAAGAACACAGCAGGCACACGAAAAGCAACACAACCTTAAAAAGCGACACAATTCAAAACTTTGCCGGCCCCTGGCACAAATTCGCTGGGGTCCTAAAACACGTCAGTAGACAGTAGGCAGTAATTAGCAAAACGTATGAAAACTTCCAGAAACCTCAGAATCGCCCAAAGTAAGGCAAATGGCAGAATGCGCAATGTAGTCGTTTACACATGCGAGAACGTTGGCATGGTGGGGACTGGGCGTTATGCACAGAGAAGCGTGACGTGGAAGTTTTACATTTTTATGTGATTTGTGCAAGTGCAATGTCGGCAGTGTGAACTGACTTATCAAGGGATACCCCCCACCCCACCCCCCAAAAAGAAATGATAGGCAGAGAGCAGGGGGTTGAAGTTTGGTGACATACAAGCGATGGAGGTAGATTGGGCCCATATGCGCAGCCCCAGGTGGCAGTGGTCATGGCCTCCTTAACAAAGATAAAAATGTACTTGTCAAATAAAAAAGGAGGCTGCACCACGCAAAATTATAATTTTTTGGCAACCTTCTCGCTCCGAAAGTGTTCTCCACAAATTGATGTTGTTTTCCGTTGTGGTCACGCCTTATGAAAATCCTGGCTGCACCATTGCTCGGGCCTCATCCATAGGAAAGTTAAGTTGACTGGGTAAGTATTATAATTGAATAAGGGTCCCTTTAAAAAAATGGTGGTCGAAATCCGGGTACTAAAAGTGAAGGTATGTGGAACCCTCCAAACTCGCTTGTCCCACCAACGACCTGTGCAAGCAGGCTAGCTGAGTTGTCTATCACCCTACCAAACCCAGCACTGACCATTTGGGGAACAATAAGTGAGATTGCCGATAATGCGCGATATTGGCGGAAAACGGTCCAACATGTTCCTAGTTATGACGGTATAGGTCTGAAACCTGACATACCTATTCATCTTTGCGTGCCACAAGGCCGGTGAATGATAACCCATCAGCACATCATGGAGTATTCAATATTGTAAGCTCATACCCCACCAGAGCAATTGTTTACTCCGCACTGCCAGTTTTGGCACGATTGACTGCCTGTCGCCGCAGTTCCACTTTTTCATTTTCGTGGGCGACACCCGTCGCTCTTTTCGTTCATTTCTTGGGGTGACACCAGTCACCCCGCGTGGATTTGTTTTTCTCGCATCGTATTTTCGTTCCCTGTGTTTCTGTGTCCTTCTTAATTCTTTAAGTTACACTAGGTAGGGCTTTTTTCCCCGCGATGGGGAAAAACGAAAAAAGGACACCGACCCATGCTCGCCAACGGACTCAGACTCGGATTTTCCTCCTCTGACCACACCCGACGACCATCGCACGAACACAGACCTGGCCCCTGATGCTCCCTCGATTGATGGAAATGATGATGACCCGAGCCGAACTATTCCCCTCGATGACGCCATGGAAGCCCTTTGCGCCTCGCCGACCCCTGCTCGTCCCAAGACCACGACCTCGCCTCGCAATCCAGACGAAACCATCACTCTCCACGCCGCTGACCCACGCTCGAACCAGACCACTTCATCCCAACCTGAACCCATTGAACCCTACCTCGACAGTGCTGGATCATACATCGTAGTAAAGCCTGTCGAGGAGTCCGTCTCCTTTCGTCGTGTCAACGTTTTCTGGCCAACCAAGCAGCTCCTCGCCATTTGTTCCTTAGCCAATCCTGACATTGAAGCCCCAGCCAACGGAACCCTCGTCATCAAAACCCAAACCCGAGCCCAGACCAAAGCCCTCCTCCGTACCACCACATTTTGTGGTAAATCCGTGAGCATTTCACTCCACTCCAACCGCAATTCCATCAAGGACACCGTCTTCGCGCCGGAGCTCCGCTTCATGTCTGAGGAAGATATTCAAGCGGAGCTCAGGCCGGAGGGGGTGACCCACGTCCGCCGCATCAAATCCTTCAAAGATGGCCAGGAACGTGACACGAGTCTCCTAGTCCTTACCTTCAACTCTACAACTCTTCCCAAGACCCTCCTCGCTGGCTACATCCGATTCCAAGTCCGTGTCTTTATTCCCAATCCTCTCCGCTGTTTCAATTGTCAGCGCTTTAGGCATGGCAGCAAGACTTGTCGCCAAACAGCACGATGCCCAAAGTGTGGTGAATTACCCCATCCTGATTCCACCTGCTCCAAACCTGTCCACTGTCTCAACTGCAACACACCCGACCACCTGACCACATCACCCCTCTGTCCAGTATGGCGCAAGGAGAAGGAGGTCTGCGCTGTGAAGGCTACGACCGGGGTGCCATACCCCACAGGCCCGACGGTCTGTCGAAGCCACCTCCCCGTCAACAAAAACGTATGCTCAGGCGGCCACCGTTGCTCCCCCACACGTCGCGTCAACACTACTTCTGCCTCGATGCAAACAGACATGATTCCCGGTTTAGCTCCACTAAAAAAACTTACTCCACTGACCACACCGACACAAACCACACTGGCTCCCAATATTCAGACCACTCCGACACAAACCACCCTGGCTCCCAACACTCAGACCACTCCGGCTCCAAACAAACGGACCACTCCAGGGAGGAGTGATAGGCCCCGCAGTCACTCCGCTGCGGGAGCAAATTCTCGTTCCCCGTCAGCGGGCCGCCGGTCCGGCCCAACGCCGGCCGGCGCCCACGTGACCCGACCAACTCCCAGCCGGCGGGCGTCCCCCGCGGCAGTGGCCGGCCGGCGTGATCCTGCCAAGGTCACCGGTCGGCCGGACGGCTCGAGCGAGCCAACCACCGCCGGCCGTACTCAACACACGTACTCACCTGAACTGCACTCCTGGCTCCGACATGCACCGAAAGGTGCTGACAAACATTAACTCTTCCCGATGTCTACTTTTTTGCAACGGAATTGTCGTAGCTTGATATCAAAATGGGCCGAAATGAAAGCTTTTTTCAATATTCTCGCACCTATTCTCATAGCACTTCAAGAAACATGGTTTTTGCCTACAGATACATATAACTTCAATCTTTCCAATTACTCACTGTACCGTCACGATGAGGTCCGTGGACCACATCGCAGTGGCGGTACAGCACTGTACATCAACAATGATTTTACACATACACAAATTACACTGAATTCACCTTTACAAGCCGTAGCTTGTACTTTACGTTTGCATGGCAGGAATGTGGATGTATGTTCCATTTATATTCCACCACAAACAGATAACACAAACATTTTGATACAATTAGACAACCTCATAACACAATTCAAGAATCCTTTCATCTTACTTGGCGATTTTAATGCCCATAGCCCAGCGTGGGATAGAACACGCACACTTACAGACACTCGTGGCCGCATCATTGAACAAATTTTAGACCGACATAATTTAGTATTACTGAACACCGGAGAACCAACCTTTTTCACCTTGGACATCATACAGAAACAGCTATTGATTTATCAATATGCTCTCCGACTCTGGCCAAGGATTATGATTGGACCATAGACACTGATATTCATGACAGCGATCATTACCCCATTAAATTAACACCCACATTTTCAACTGCGGCAGATACGACACCCAGTTTTATCCCTCACTGGAAAATTTCGAAGGCCGATCGGACAACTTTTCAGGAACTTTCACATATTCAATACAACCCCAACATTTCTCCCGTCGAAAACATCAACCAAGTTGCCAAAACACTTCTCGAAGCAGCTTCCACCGCTATTCCACTAACAAAACCTTTCACAAAAAGAACACCAGTCCCCTGGTGGTCGATAGAAGTTTCCCGAGCAATAGCCGCAAGAAAGAGAGCATTTATAAAAATATTTACGCCATCCCGACCAACAAAATTTAGTCAGCCGTAATTATGAACGTGCGAAGACACGCCGCATCATGCGCGAAGCTCGTCGCCGTTCATGGTCAATATATTTACAACAACTCAACTCTCGAACACCTTTAAAAAAATCTGGCAGTTAATCCGCCGATTATCAGGACGCACTCCATTTAAATCACTCCCGGCACTCAAAATTCAAAACACCACAATTACAGACCCACAAACAATAGTAAATACAATAGCGGACATCATGGCTCACAATAGCTCTGACAACAACTACAGACCGGAATTTCTACAAAATGCACAACACACATTTCACACCGATTTGGCACAATTCGATTCGGACAACACTGAAACATACAATATCCCGTTTCAAGTTTCAGAACTAGATACTGCAATTTCCTCAGCCGGTAATACTTCTGTAGGTCCCGACAATTTACATTATTCCTTTTTCAGACATTTATCCAACGACACAAAACATTGCATCTTACAAACATTTAATGCATTATGGTCTGGCCATACTTTCCCCGAAACCTGGAAGGAAGCCCTCATCATCCCTATTCCAAAACCCGGCAAAAACCACAGCAACCCCAACAATTTCCGACCCATCGCTCTCACCAGTTGTCTAGGAAAACGTTTAGAACGTATGATTGTAAAAAAGACTGACCTGGTACCTATAAAAAAATCATCTGTTATCTCCAATTCAATGCGGCTTTCGTCATGGCCACAGTACAATACATCATCTCATTCGATTAGAAACTGACATACGCCTTAGTTATAAAAAAAACATGAACACACCATTGCAGTATTTTTAGACATTAGTAAAGCGTATGATATGGTATACAAAGCGGCATTAATTTCCAAACTTCTTCACTTCGGCGTCAAAGGAAATTTAGCTCATTATTTGATAGGATTTTTGTCGGGTTCCCGTCATTTTCATCTCCGGTGCAGGTCAGCGATTTCCTAGTTACATTTCATGAAAAATGAATTACCACAGGGAAGCTGTTTATCACCAGTCTTATTCAACATCATCATTCACGATATTTTCACCGACATGCCACCTCAGATATCACACTCCCTTTTTGCAGATGACAGCGCAATTTGGTGCACAGATAAAAATGAAACACATTGCTTATTTAGACTCCAAAACGCACTTGACCGGATACACCATGCCACAAATGTTTCACATTTTCAGCTCCCAAATCTTCCACAATGATATTCAGCAAATCAACTCCGTGCCCAAATCCAGAAACACCACTTCACCTCAGAAACACTGACATACATTTTGTAAATTCGTTCAAATTTCTTGGTGTTATTTTCGATCGCAAGCTTTCCATGCACCAGCACGTCAAACACATCCAGACCAAATGTTTTCACAGACTCAATTTATTTCGCTGTATTACGTCTTCATCATTCGGATCCGATCCTCACACGCTATTACAATTATACAAATCCTTGGTTCTTCCCATCATAGAATATGGCTCCATAGTTTACGCAAGTGGCAGTACCTCCGCTTTGAAACTTTTGGACACCTTACAAAATAAATTTATTCGCATAGCACTCGGTGCAATGACCACGTCTCCCATTACTTCTTTACAAATCGAATCAGGAATTCCATCATTAGGTCTCCGAAGAATTGAACAAACACTCAGATGTGCCGCAAAATTCAATTTAGAGAACACCACCCATTACACCACCACATTACAAATTCTCCCAAATCTACACCACGAATATTTAGGTCCCGCCGAAAAGCGAACCGGGCTCACCATAGCTTCACGCATTAAATCATTTTCTACAGAACTCCAATACAACATTCCACATATTACAGCACATTCTTCACCAACTACACCACCGTGGCAGATGGCCGAGAGACATATTTTCTATCTAACCACCACACCAAAATCACAGCTTTGTCCAGAATACGCCAAACAAAAATTCCACCAGTTTCGTTCTCGTTATCACCATGTTCCTTTTGTTTTCACCGACGGATCCAAAGACGCAAATTGCACAGGAAATTCCATTTTTTCCGGTACATACACACAACAACATCGCTTGCCAAACGGGACCTCCATTTTAATCGCCGAATTACACGCCATTCTCATTGCCCTTCGCTATGTCCGCAACCGTTCAATTTGTCACCCCATGCGCCATGTCGTCATTTGTTCCGACTCACAATATGTTCTTCAATCTCTTTCTTCACTTTCCTTTTCGCACCATTGCCATATTTCCATTTATAACACACTTGAAACACTTCATCTGATGGGCATGAAGGTCCGTTTCCTGTGGGTGCCCAGCCACTGTGGCATCCCAGGAAACGAGAAAGCAGATCATTTCGCCAAACAATCATTACAATTACAACACATCACAGAAATCCCACCACATTTTGACGCCATCAAATCAACAATACGACAAAACATTCCACATTTTTGGAACCAACAATGGACTGAAACCACAAACCACACACAATTACGTCTCATCAAACCTGTCATCGAAAACTGGACCACATCATACCAAAAAAACAGACAAGAAGAAAAAGTTATATCACGGCTCCGCAAAGGTCACACTTTTCTCACCCATCGATATATTTACCCTGCATCACCACGACCTTCATGCCCATCATGCAACACTCATCTTACCGTTTCACACATTCTCCTACACTGTCAAAAATACCATGGACATCGAAAAACACTTACCAACTACTGCCGTACACAAAACATCTCCTTTTCTCTACCCACGCTATTAGGAGATACACACCCTTTCCTCATCAATCTACTTTTCACTTTTCTCCGAATAACCAACTTACTTCAAGAGTTATAAACTGACTGTCATAACATACATTTTCATCCATTCTACTCACGGCACGAAATGGCCTGAGCAGGCCGAAGTGCCCAACCCAACAAAACTGAAACCCATCACCTACATAAAGAGTTCTTCCGTGGTCACGAAAAACACTGGGGGCTGCGGTGCTTCAAGAGTGCATTCACTGACCAGGAATAATATGCGAACTACGAAGTTGAGCTCTCCATTTTCCCAGACTCTAATGCTAGATGACCAATAGATAATACACGTATTGCTTCACAATCGATTTCATAAACATCCGCGTCGTTTGGGCAGCAAACCTAAGCCACCTCCCCCCACCCCGATGCTAGATATCAGCATGGCTGTATCGGTTTCGAGCAGGAACATCAATGCCTGGCATCCTGACACCATTCCAAAGCGTGCCGGTAGCACCACCTCCCAGCCAGTCAAACTCAGCCGTCGGCGGCCGCAGCTGCGAGCCAGCATTTGTGGTGCGGAGGCGCGCCACATCAGGCCGCCGGCGCGCCATTATTGACGTCAGACGGCGTGGCGCCACTCGGGAAACCCACTCTACGCGCCACATCAGGCCGCCGGCGCGCCATTATTGACGTCAGACGGCGTGGCGCCACTCGGGAAACCCACGCTACGCGACACATCAGGCTGCTGGCGCGCCATTATTGACGTCAGACGGCGTGGCGCCACTTGGGAAGCCCACTCTACGCGCCACATCAGGCCACCGGCGCGCCATTATTGACGTCAGACGGCGCGTCGCCACTCCGGAAACCCACTCTACGCGCCACATCAGGCCGCCGGCGCGCCATTATTGACGTCAGACGGCGTGGCGCCACTCGGGAAACCCACGCTACGCGCCGCACCAGGTCGCCGGCGCGCCATTATTGACGCCAGACGGCGTGGCGCCACTCTGGAAACCCACGCTACGCGCCGCACCAGGCCGCCGGCGCGCCATTATTGACGTCAGACGGCGCGGCGCCACTCGGCAGACCCGCGCTACGCGACACAGAATCGGCCAGGGCCTCCGCTAGCATGTCAACTAGGTGGGATTCGTCCCACCTAGTGCCGTGAAGTCCCACCTAGTGGAGCGAAAAAATCCCACCTCGTCAAAGCGAGTTGCAATGGAGAAAAAAACCTTATCATAGTTCTGACACAGAGGAGCAGGGCGACGCTAGCAAGGGTGCATGACATGAATAACGAGAGCTATATATTAATTTGAAGTCCTTCCTCCGATGTTGCTAAAATGAAGAGATAATGCAGTTAGATGCCTTCGTAAAAAAGCAAGGTATGTAACATGGTGGAACACTGACGGATCCAATGGAGAGGGGAGCATTCCGGCCATCACCCTAAACACGCTTAAAATGATGGTGTCTTTTGCCCCACCTCCAAACCAACCAAAGTAAATTAAAGTAAAATGCAGCAACCTTTGCCGAGTTAAAAAATAGCGTACCCGGGTGAAAGAATCTGATAATTTTAAAGGTATATATAAAGTAATTTGGAAGCCCCGTGTGGTAGCATATTAGATCCTGGCACACATAGAGGATGATATGCTGCTCAAGTTCTGCTTACAGCAAGAGTTGACATAATCAGCAGTTTCATTAATCATTAGTCAGATTGCTTCTTGAGTTCAGTCTGGCCAGAAACGGGCAAGCGCACCAAGTGAGCCAGATTTCGAAAGCCGAATTTGAACAGGATGTATCGCTGTTTTGTGTAAGTTTCAAATTTCTCGAGGTCGTGTTAGGTATCTTGGTTAGAGTGACCAGTTGAGTTGCACGTTTTGTATGTTGGTGGTGGAGGTCGCAGTCTGGCGCCGTTACTGAGATGAAGAGACAGGGCTCGAAGGGCTCGAAGTAAATACAGCAAACCTCAGAAAACTCGCGCCGGGGCCAGCAAATTTGCATCGGGTCCTGCCAAAATGGAGCTGGAACCCCTACCAAGTACAACACGCCCCACAAACTCGCACAGAACCCCCAAATATCGCGTTCGGGACCAAAAATCCCGTCGATAGTCCCAAACATTTCAGGGCATGAAAAATTTCCGTCGGGGCTCCCAAGAATTGGCGCATCGAAGACCCCAAAAATCACATCGGGACCCGAAAAAGATCAAACCGGAGTCCTCCAAAATAGGGAGGGGTTCCAAAAACTAAATGTCCCAACGAGGACTATCTCTGTGGAGCCCCAAACATATCATCGGATACCTTCAAAAATCGCGTACAGCCCAGAAAAAAAATCGCACCGGAGCTCCAAAAATCGCGGTGGGACATACAAATATGGCGTCAGGGTTCCGAAAAATCAGGCCGGGATTCGGACTTTAGAACTTCAGAAGAGGTCCCCAAAAATCGCGACTAGCCCAGACAACTGGTGTCCGGTCCCCAGAACCACTCGCCTGGCCCAATAAGTCGCGCCGGGACCTCGAGAAATCGCACCGGAGCCCCAAATCGAGCTGGGGCCCCACAGATCTGCGTCAGGAGCCCCAAATAAACACAGCGGGACCCTAAGAGCACAACGGTAGCTCCAAAATGCACCGGGCCGTCCAAAGCGTACCGAGTCTCGCAAAAAGCGACAGGGCCTTGGGACATGCGTTGCAGCCCCAAATAAACATAACGGAAGCTCTAAAACAACACACCGGAGGCTTCCCAAGCACATCGGGGCCATGAGACCACATGAGGGCGGCAAAAACAGGCTGGGTCCGCAAAAAGCGACAAGGTCCTAAAAATGTACAAAAAGACAGGGCACTAAATCAACACATCGAGGCCTTCGAAAACACGCCGGTATCTAGAAAAAAATCGTCGGTGCACAAGAAGCAACAAAACCCTAACAAGAGCAGGGGTCTCAAAAATGTGCTGGGCTCATAACAAAAATGGGCTGAATCTCTAAAACACATCCGTAGACGAAGAGAAACCAACGGGTCCAACAAAAGAACATCGAGCCAGGGCTTCGGTTCGGGAGCCAATCTGGGAGCATATTTAACCAAAGAGATGAGGTGCATGAAAACTCAGCGGCTATCCGGATTTCTTAACCACAATAAAATTTGGGAACAAGAGAGCTCATCATCGAATTGAATTAATCGAATTTTCCCATTGAACTCCAATACGTCTATCAAGTCTATCATGTGGTAGCAATTAGCAAAACGTAGGAGGCCTAGCAGAAACCGTAGAATATCACGAAGTGTGGCGAATGCGCCGAATGCGCAAGGAAGGTGTACACGTGCACGAATATTGGCGTGGTGGCGACAGGGCGTTCTGAACTGGAATGGCTGAAACTGGACAATTTTACATATTTAAGTGCTTTGTACAGGTGTAATTTGAGCAGGGTGGGGTGATTTATCATGGGATACCAAGATAAAACGTTATAACAGGGTGGGGAGTTAGGGTTGAAATCAAAACTGGAAGTCGCTTGGAGCCAGGGGCGTTGCTTTCTGAAAATTACTGGAGGGGGGGGGGAGGCGCACAATACATGGAGGCAATGGGCAGGTCTAAATGGCAATCCATTTGGACCTCTGCAAATTGGGGTGGGGGCACCATCCATAGGGTCCCATGTTAAAAGTTGCAATTATTGGGCGCAAGGCCAACATTGAGGGGGCACTTGCCCCCTCAAAAGTACACAAAACAACACCCATGCTTGGAGCAATGGCTGGGAGCCATTTGCACTGGTGGATTCAGGTAGCATCTTGCCATGCCCCTCAAACTGCCTGTTCAGCGAGGAGAGCGTGGCGCAGTTCGCCAGTGAAGTCTGCGACCAGTGGCCTGCCATCCAGCTCTCTAAGTGAGAACATGAAAAGGCAAGTGCAAAGCTGGTGGCGGTGCAGGTCACGGCTACAGGCGTGCTGAAGCGGCCACTGTCAGTCTTCATGCGTCACACCGCACAGCATAGCTACAGAGCGAGCGGTGTCACACTACAACAGCATCAAGACAGCGCACTGCATGAGTATTGCAAACGACACGCTGAACAACAGACTGACTATCAGCATCAACAGTGCGGGAACTGCGTCGTTCGATCTTCGCCCAGCAGTGGATAAGTATCCAGCCAAGAAGGCGGGACACGATCCGCTCCCGGACCCGCAAACACACAAGAAGAGAGGGTTCTTCCAGAAGTTCTGCCGTTCAGAGGGAAAGCTGTAGGTAACGTGCTCTCACTGGGGCGCGCGCACCGGGGAGTCATCGCACACGCCAACGCTGGCGCGCATCCTGAACGCGTCGCCAATGCGCGGCTGGATCGCCAAGCAGATCCGCTAGTGTGAGGCCGTGGTGCACCGGGTACGGTGGCGCGGGTGGCATGTCAGCGCCGGCCGACTGCCCGTACAGCGCGGCCACCGTCGCCTCACAATGCCTGCCGCATGTGCCCGTGGCGTCGCCGTCTGTGTTGCCGCACCACAGGAGCTCGTAATCTGCTCCTGTGTTGATTGCACCGCCCCAGCCGTCACCAGCCGCCCCCTCCCGCAATCTGGGCCTGTCCAGTGTTTACAGCCCAGCGCTGGCCGCCGCCGCCCGCCGCCCAGACCTGTGTGTCAAGCATCTTGTTTTTCTTCTCTGGTTGCCCATGGCAACCAAGTATGCTGTCATCAGTGAACTGAGTCTGAATAATTTTAAATAGCTGTTCAAATGAGAAAAAAACTTGCTAAGCCAGCACATACTAATGTGAAGATTTGGATTATTGTGGAACATTTATGCATGGACCATAATGTTTTGTTCTTGATCGTTAATTTCTTGTGCTTGATGTATACGCAGATTGCAACAAATTCAATGTCATTATATTTAACCAACGTATTTCATTTGTGACACTGGCATAAGCGTTAAATGTGATTTGGAGTCATGCTTTTTATTGGTAAATTACGATTTGATGTAGCTTGATGAAACTGGGCCCTGCGTCTGTTTATTCTGGCGCGGCGCCGGCGTACAGTTCAGCTTCGGCATCACCCCGGCTGCGCCTGGCACGGATCCCAGTCAGCGGCAGCCGCTCAACCTGTCAGGAGGGGTGCCGATGGGTGTCGTATAGAGCCCGCGCTGTTTACCGCTCAATTTATCTTTCCCACTTTACTCGCTGTGTGTAGCCTTTGTCTTCGGACCTGATATACCGTCACTGAGGATTTCCCGTCGACGAGTGCAGGCTGTGAGACATGTGAGCTAGAGGAAGGCAAACTATCAAGGGAGATGCTTACTTATTTTGCGCCAGCGATGCGCTGTGGCATCTGGTTGGCTGATGGTTCGTGTGCTCACACGTTGAATATATGTTGCCAAGAGATCGTAATAAGCATACTATATAGCAAGTAGTGGTGATGGCTTCGTCGGCAACGGTGCGAACATAAACAAGGGACCAAAAAACTGTGTTAGTTGCGAGGGATGACGCAGCCAAATTGTTTTGACGTGAACCATCGGAGACCTTTTTCAGCGTACGAGACCCGAGCCGGTGGGACCCAGACGATGATGAGACTCCTTGAGGAGAGCTCCTCCAACTCTGGTATCTGAGTAACTATGGGATTTAATTTATTCGAAATTCAAGTATGCAATATAAAAATTAGGTCGTGTTTTGCTCAGCATTTTACGTTGTTCTTGGATCCTTGCCACGGGAGGAGCAGCCAAGTGGTGGCCCGCCCTCCCTCCTTAGCACCCAAAAATACATTAGATGAAACGATACATTTTGAAATAGTTACCACGCAAAACGCAAAATGTTCGGCGCGCTTAGCGCGCCGGAACCTTTCTCTGTTTCCTTACATTTTTGGGGCGTTGTGCCCCCTTAGGAAAATCCTAGCTGCACCACCGCTAGTCACGTATGATCATGGATAACACATTCGATACACGAAACAACGCCTTACAGGGCACACTCTTTTTTTCTTCGGAACACGGTGCTTGTTTATCACCGCCTTACGACCGCGTCTGTTATTGTGAATAACGGCATATTTGGCTGATTAGGTACGAGCAAGAAATCCCACCTAGTGAAAATTCCTTAGAGGAGGCCCTGGAATCGGCCGGTTGGTCACGCTGCATCCGAGTGAAGTACGAATGCGCGTGTGAAAGGAATGATAATGAAGTGCCAGGTAACGTTTGGGAGGAGTGGCCACGCGGCACGCGGTAGAGTTTGAGGGAATGGAAATGGGACGCGGGAGGCAGTTCGAGCGTGAATGAAGTATGGGTGAGGGATTGAGAGGAATGGACATGAGATGCGGAAGAGGGCTTCAGTTGAGTTTGGATGAAGCATGCATACATTGAAGAACAATTGCTAGGATTGAGAATCAGATGCAGAGGTACCTAGCTGTGTGATGAAAATAGGTACCCTGGATAGTAATTCAATGCAGGGCGAAAGAATGGCATACGAAACTCTGGTGTCACGTAGGGCTAGGAGGAATTGGAGTGAATGCTTCTTGCAAATTACTGCGGACATAAGTTCTGTTCGGAAGAACATCAGTGGTTGCTGGCAGGCTTGGCTGCTGGGACACTACGATTCGAGGGCCTAATTACAACTCACCAATCCGGTACGAGTCCCAGTAATTTATGCAGACAGAATG
>JAOTOM010005134.1:167500-245000 GCA_034440615.1 Ashinkailepas kermadecensis | reverse complement strand
AATGTAAGGTAGTACCATTATATTTTCCACGTGAATTATGCATGGCAACATAAACAATTCCAATCCGTTTTGAAGATCTCCTTCGCTGTCAAAATATCACTGGTGGATAAACCTTCGTTTATGAAGCTTCTCTTTTTGTAATATCGTATGCTCACAGCCAACAGCATCATGGCTACCAACACTTCGTATATGGTATGTAGGTTAACCCTATTACGGTAGGGCTCTTTTAGAGCTACATCTGTGTGGGGGTGGGGGAGGGGAGCAGATTACGCGCCACCTCTCTAAGATATGGAAATCTTCGTAGACGAGTTCAAAACTGAATTGTTCCAGTGAATTCTGCTCGTCTAATCTACACTTTTAACTATCAACATTTAAGCATTTTGCAATGGCAAAGTCAGGACGCAAAAAAATGGGAAATTGGTCAACATTATTTGGGACTGCGCTTGGATTCTACACGGGTACAATTGTGCATAGTTGGATATAGATCATCTTCAATGGTCCAAGGTACCATTTTACGTCCATACATGCACCTGTAAAACAGTCAAAGGCGTAGCCAGGAGCCTAAGGAGGGTGGGTATCAGTTGTTCTTTGTGGCAGGTCCTTCTTCGCAGTCAATGCCACAAACACCTATTATTTTGTTATTCGTACATAATATCAATACCTACTGTGCGGAATTATTCAGGGGCAACATCAGATAATTATACTCGGGAGGATCCTGAGAGGCCCGTGTTGGAAGGCAATTATTGTCTGTTTGGAAAAATATATCCTGGTTCCGACACTGCATGTCATATATTATAAACGTGTGTGCTGAATCCATACCTTTCTCTCCTTGATCCACATTTGACAGTCACCCTCGTCTGTCCATTCCTTGTGGTGGTTTGGGTAGGATATGCCAAGAATATCTTTCGTCATCTCCTGGATCCACCACTGGGACAATATTCCAGCTACCCCATGCTTGTGATGTATTATTACCTTTGTACTGAATTCACCTCACCCTCCCTTCCAGCTGTTCGATGGTAAAGCAAATGGTACTACTTTGAGAAATCGGTTACTTGTTGCCAGTTATGCCACCCCTGGATTCTCCTCGGACCTGATTAGGCCCGAAATAAGCATTTCTGTCGGTAAGCAATGTAGTATGAACAGTGTATTCCAAATTATAGTCACGTGAACATCCTAAATTCCCGCAAAAATCCGACGGAGGTTCATTCCAATATTCGCTCCAAGGGCCATCCATGATATATTTACCAAATGACAACTTTTGGTTCAGAATAAAAATTCGAACGTGAGGCTGCGTCACTCAACTTCACGCTCCTATCACAAAGAGTTAGGAAGTGACAGGCGGAAAAATAGAGAGTGAGAGGAGGGGTTGAATCTAATCGGAATCAAAACCAATCAGCCAAGTAGCCATTAACACTGCCCAAGAGGCCCTAGGGCCGGGGAGTGACGGATTATGTCCCATAAGATCTCGGCTCCTATCAAAGCTAAAAATACGAAATTTTTAGGATAGATGGGTACCGTGGTGAACTCTACTGTGTGCAAATTTTATGACCTTAGATCAATATTATCTTCAAGGTCAAATGAGGTCAAACATGTCACATTTTGTTTGATTTGCGTGGCCTGGCTTGACATTGTTATGAATTGCTGTGATTGTGTTTAAATTCTCGAAAATGGGCTTCATTGATGTTCAATACAGATGATAGATGCGGTATTTGACCTCAGGGAACCTATATATCAGCACTTTATCAGGTCAGTTACTGGATCCAGGTGCCGGAACCGTCCACCCGAATGGTCGGGCGGACGGCCCGGCGCAATCGGCTTCATGAAAAAAGGCTGAAGAACATGAATGAAATTTGGAAACGCTTAGGTTCACCACGAAAATAACAGTAGATTTCATGATGTGTAGGAAGTAGCATGCAAAATGGCATGGAACGTATAGCAGACATTTGCGTTTATCACAATCTTCAAGTTGACTAAGTTTGGTTCCATTGACCTGTCATGAACTTGACCTGATTTGACCTCGATTACCTAACATGACCTTGAAACTATATAGCATAGCAATATGCATCAAACAAGTTTCTTATCGCCTTCATCGTACGCACTGGGCGGTGTTTACCTCAGCACTCTAGCCTTGTCCATCGCCTGTCGGTGGTCATCAACGGTCTCGGTGACCAAATGGTACAGGGTGACCAGCGTCTGCTGTTGCAACGGCACTTGTGCAGCTCTACCATCTCTGCTATCTGTTGTAGTTCCACCCTCTTCCAGAAATCGTCGTGGGTTTCAAGGCAAATATTCACTAGTGGTTTTACATCCCATGCTTCGAAGCCATCAGTGTTCACAGGTTTGCGATGTCTGGTCAGTAGAGAAGATGCATGTGTTCAGCTACGACAAATGCTGGCATGGTATGTACAACGATGATGTCATTGGACGTAATGACATGCTGCGCATCCAGAGCTGTGATGTGTCACATTACAGCTCTGCTGTGGTGTGACACAGCATTATCAGCAAGCACGCAACATCGTGCAAAAGGGCGTGTGGAGCGGTGGCTGATCGTTAAGTCCATTTCCATGATGCAATGCAACAACCAGAGGGTGCTGCATTTAAGGTTACAATTCCCGAAAAAGGGGTGTCATGGTTCCCGTGCCCCACTGTGGGGTAGTGCGCCACAGCAACGCCGTGCGGCAGTGCTGTGCAGTACCTCAGTGTGTACGGCAAATTATTTCTGCATTGCGGTGCGGTCCTTAGAATAAGCATGCTGCTGTGCCCTGTGCTGTAGTATTGCGTGCTGTTGTATTAAGCATGGGGTGAAAAGTCACAGGGCCCTGTCCAGCCCTGAGAAGGGCAGCTGCCCACCAATAGTGAGGAATTTTCAAATTGGCCTGATGGCGTTGGATGGAACAATACCACTTCAAAGCAGCTTCTGTCCCACCAGCTTCAAATCCCTTCCTAAGTTAATGGCACTGCGTAATGGTACTGCATGTTGCAGTGTATTAATTATGGTGCGCATACCTATTATACAGTGATACAGTGGCTGTGAAACTGTGATAAACTCCGCGAACATTTTGCGGGTTTAGAAGACGAGGGGCTAGATTGCAGATTGAAAGGATTTGGTAGAAGGGAAGAGGAATTTCACAACATAATTTATGAAAGCGCTATCAAGCAGCCCAATCACACCTCCCCTCCCCAGTTCGTTTCCGAGATCACCCAAACACACAGATCATGTGTTCGAATCATGACTTGTGCTCGAATCAAATTTTTTTAGTCGACTCTCATTTGACTCATAGATTTTGAGATCCGATTCAACTCATGATTCAGAGCAGGTCAAAATTATTTGATTCGACTCAATTCAGACTCAGAGCTCACAAAGCATGATTCGACTCACGACTCAAACAGAAATTTGAATCGATTCAGATCCGACTCAATGGTATATATATATATACATATATATATATATACATATATATATATATACCTATATAAATATATATATATATATATATGTATATATATATATATATATATATATATATATATATATATATATATATATATATATATATATATATATATATATGTAATGTGAGTTGAAAACAAAGTTATAGCAAACATAATTTATTTGACAGAAAGTTTGATGTCAATGCATCTTCATCTGTGTCTAATTAAAAAAGGGAATTAGTATTTATTTAGACACCAACGAAGATGCTCTAACATCGAAACATCTGTTGAATATATTATTTTTGCTATAACTTTGTTTTCACCTCACATTATTTATCATTCGTTATGCACTGTAATGGTTGGCATATAGGATATATACAGATAAATGCATATGCATGTCCATAAAGTAATTGACTAAAAAACATTAACGAGATGAATGGTTGTCAATGCATATGCAAAGCAATGAGTGCATAATACCTCAATCCACATCAGCATGATGCCCAAAATGAATCATATATATCTGACACACAAAGTTATAGCAAAAATAATTTATTTGACAGACAGTTTGATGTCAACGCATCTTCATCTGTGTCTAATTAAAAAAGGGAATTAGTATTTATTTAGACACCAACGAAGATGCTCTAACATCGAAACATCTGTTGAATATATTATTTTTGCTATAACCTTGTTTTCACCTCACATTATATATCATTCGTAATGCACTGTAATGGTTGGCATATAGGATATATACAGATAAATGCATATGCATGTCCATAAAGTAATTGACTAAAAAACATTACCGAGATGAATGGTTGTCAATGCATATGCAAAGCAATGAGTGCATAATACTTCAATCCACATTAGCATGATGCACAAAATGAATCATATATACCTGACACACATCACCTAACTTCAACATAGTACCCAGTTCCTGCACTGCGGTAGGTTTCCGCACATAATAAAATTGAGTCGTACTACAAACTGGATAAAACCCGCGCATTCCCCGCTGAGGGCGCTAGTGCGCTCGCTATGTATGACGTTTCGGTCAGTCTCGACGACGTTTTCGCAAGCACTTACTAAATATGCCTTAGCTGTGCTGCCTAGTAGTGGAAATGTGTGTCAAAATGAAATGACAATTCGCGTAGCGGCCTGTAATGATATGTTTTTGTTGTATTATTTCGACAGTTCAACACATATATAGTTTCTAAACTGATATTATCACAATATATATATTGCTGTAGAATACAACCAAACTGAGCGAATGGCTTGAACCTGTCATCTCTATACCTTCAATCTGGATAGGGTTTTCGTTCGAGGAAGTAGGTGAAGAACAATACCTGCCTTGATATGAATTATGACGACCGAATTTATGGGCAAATTTTAGACTGTCATACTAAATAATTATAATCCTGTTTTTCAATATATCAATAAATTAACGAATATTCATGATTTGTGGGTCCTGAGTGAAGTGTCGAACGCTCTGTCAGCGTTGCGCTAGCCCCATCTATGCTTACTATAAAATACTTCAGGTTCGACATTATCTGAATCAATATAGGGAACCGACAGGGGCATGGTAGGCACACATGGTGGTATGCTTCACTGACGGATCTGGATTTCGTTACGGGGGTGCGGGCTTATTTTTGAGGGGGACGCCTTTTCCATCCGAAGAAGCACCTTCGCTAAAAGTTCGTTGAGTGTGGGAAATGGGAGGCATGGTTGTAGGAACATGGGGCAAGGGGCCATGACCCTCCACTTTCTATGAAAGTTTAACGTTAATGTTATGGTGATGCATGGAAAAAATGAACTTCAAAATGGATTTCCCCCCCCCCCCTCTCCACTTTTTGAGACGTTCCTACGCCTCTGAGGTGAGGGATGGGTGTAATCGAGCTTCCCACATGCCGAGGACGTTCTCTATTCGGAGAAGCGTCTCCGGCTAAAAATGTTTTGAGGATGGAGGGGGTGAAGGAGCATTCAACCTTCACAGAAAGATCGTGCCTTTGCCGAAGGGGAAATAATGCATTATTTCGTTTCTTTGTTTAGAGCCTTTACTACCTGAACGAGCGACCATCTATGTCGGAGACCTTCATCGGGTTCCCAAGGGGAGGGAGGAGGGTGGCCGTCCCCTAGGGCCCCGCTGGATCTGTTAGGTAGCTTGATGCAATTCGATGGAGATGTGCCCCGTTGTCATACAAGTGGGTAGAAACAAATGAAAAACGTTGAAAAATAGAACTTCGAAACGGAACGCAGATGAACAATTATATGGAAGAAGTTAGGCAGAACTCAGCAATGGTAGAAGAGAACCTTCATGGCGATGCAAATTCATTTAATATGCACCAGAAGCATGGTCAGAAGGGTACGAGTGCCGACACTCGATTTGTACATGTTCCATCATTGTACATTGCGACTGTTGCAAAAATAAATGTTGCCACCCATAGGCCTAGTCTTCGGAACATAATTTCGTCGAGGGGGAGGGCGCAACACATGAAAGCAATAAGCGGGCACAAGTGGATTGGGGGCATACCACTAGTATCCCATGTTATAAGTTTATATTATTTAGAGGTGCAAAGGCCACATGGGGGGTGGGTGTCATGCAAGTGCCCTCACAATGTCATATAAAGCTTCACCCCTGCCACCACGTATTGTCAATTCACTAAGCTGATAATTGCAGTGCCACCTTTTATATCTCATGAAGATGGTGCTACAATCTCCAGGTGTTTTGTCTTGTATACATTTTGAGAAGATTGCATCCGTTGAATTATGACCCTCACAATGCTGATGACTCCCGAGTGTTAAAGTTGAAAATTGAGAGCGTATTCCAGCTCACCTCACCACACTAACAGACATTTCCTCGGGTAGCAGAGGCAAATCTTTCAACGCCAGATTTAACCCATATTTTTATCAGTTGGTTGTGATATGCTTCCATCGCTCATTTTCGCAAAACGCCTTGCTTACATCGGGACGACGAGAAGAGAGAAATTCAATGTTCCTAAAGAGGAGAACGTTGCTCGGCCTCCAACCAAATGCGACCAGTGTAGCAGACGCAGAAAAAAATGCACTCCTCTTCACCAAATGTATTCCACAAGCTACAAGCATTTACAGACACAAAATGCAACAGACGCAAACAGAACACATCAGTGCACACGCATATTTCACTGGCGGATCCAGAGGCGGGCGTGCACTGTATGATTTCCTGCCCGGTCCAGATCAGCGAACGACAATTTTCATATAACCGAGAAAAGTGCCGCATCGCGAAGGTTCATCCGTACCAACTCCAATCGGCCAAACGCCACCATCACGCCATCCCGCCGTCGGAATGTTTAGCGAAAGGTGTCCCCTGGACAGAAATGCCTTAAGCTGTTCGTGCATATCCTTCACTGCCCTCATCCCTGTTCTGGATCGACGATTCCACGGTAGACAATAATACTAAGCGAAGAATCAAATCAAATCAAGTAATCAAATGTTCGGTGAGAGGCGTCTTACCTTGCCCTCCTCTGTTACATAAACCCTGGGATCAAGCTGCGAATTGGTCGAAAAGTCTCCCAACAGCTATCTGGATACAATATTCATTTGGTTCCTACGAGTGCTTATTTGCACCAACTTGCAATAATCTCAGCGAAGGGAAAATCTGACGACTCTTACCACCTTCACGCCAGCTTTAATACTTTCCAGGAAAGACACCTATACACAAAACCATCAAATGTGTGCAACACAAAGTCATCATTGATCCTGCAGCTGGAACGACGTGCTTCGAACATGTGCTAGGCCTGTGTCGAGGCAATCGCAGCACATTAAGAACATCATGTGTCATAATAGCGCATGGCAACGACATGCCAGTATACTTTTGTCGTGAAGTGGCTTGTCACAGCCTATAATTAATATATGTGAGCCCTCTCTTCAGTTGTGCACAAAATGACACTGCTGTCCCACCACCACCTGATGTCCCACTGTGGTCGGCGAGGTGGTTGTCGGGCAGCAGCTAATCTCGGCCAACCAGTTCGCACCACTTGCAGGCCCATGCAGCGGATGCTGAAAGCACAAAATATGATTAGGCCTTGTTACCAAATATGCTCCACATTCTGCAAATGGATACAGGTCATTGTATTTGGGCTGACAGACCAGACATTCTGAATTGTGCTGACAGGTGTGCATTTGGTGCACACAGAATCCCAACTCTGGACCTAGCCCCAGCCAAGGTCATGACAAGGCTGGCCCCATCTCCCAGCCAGGTACACCTGCATGGGTGGCCAATGGAGGGGAGCCTCCCATGTGCCTGCTGGCAACACATTCCATATCACCATCAAAATGAGCATACCTCCAGCTGCCATCATCTGACATGAAACACCATCACATAATCAAACCACTTAGGGTGCCACTCAATCACAAAGCAATCAGACAAATATCACACATATCCCCATTGAGATGGGAATGCTCGCCCATTTAGCACAGATCAGACATATGACACACCACCCCACCACAATTAAGACATGATGTCCTACAATAAGCTGCAACTGAGATTTTCACACTGTGCTCCTGACTGGGTTTGTGGGTTGTGAAGCACCAGTAAAAACAGTGTCTCAATCAGTGCTGTGGCACTGCATTTGAGAGGTTCAGAGATCATTAGCATTATTTTTAAGGTTTCTGAGTAGAAAGATGTGGTAATATGGTAGCAGGATTAAATATCCAGATTCTACAATTACCTATAGATCATCAATAACTTTCCATCATCATACAAACACCAGTTCCAAATTGGAAATGCTGGAGGCAAACCAAGGAATGTTACTAAATATCAAGACTGCAAAGTATGACAAATGGCTGACAACACACAGCAGCCATGGACAAGAAATCCAATAGGGAGATCAAATGCACCACCAAATGCAAAAAAAAACATGAGGTAAGAAAATCAAGAGGCTTATAGCAAGAACCCTTTCTACATAAACATATCTTCAGTTTTTAAATTGAGTATATCACATTTTGAAGGTTTTCTCCAATGGTTGTGATTTTCTTCTTCTTGCAAACCTTCAAGTCATGTGTGAAGTATCAGTAGATAATCAGTCCACCCACACCAGGTACCTGTTGCTGCACCAATTGCTGTACCAGCCACACCTCTGGCCTCCCATCCTGCCCGAACAAGATCTTGTTGAAAGTGCCACACTTTGCAGTCTGGCTAATCATGAAAGGAATATTTATTGAATATGTAGTATACATATGATAAGTTCTGAATAATAATTTCCAAGAATGAAGAATATTAGCAAGATCTTAAAGCATATTCTGCAAATCTAATAAAACATCCATAGATGTGATGCAATCTAGCATATGTACTTCAGTGTATCACGCCGGGAGGCGAAGCTCATACCTTTCGACTTGGTGGTGCCGGTTGGCATTCTCTTTGGGCCCATGGCAGGGCACTAGGTGCGAAGGCGGGAACTAGGTGGTCACTGCACACGGGGAACAACTACCGTTCCTGCTTTGGCCGGGTGTCCCTGCCGGAAGGCGCT
The DNA here is from genome assembly GCA_034440615.1 of Ashinkailepas kermadecensis. Taxonomy (NCBI): domain Eukaryota; kingdom Metazoa; phylum Arthropoda; class Thecostraca; family Neolepadidae; genus Ashinkailepas; species Ashinkailepas kermadecensis. The sequence goes on along the minus strand of JAOTOM010005134.1, from coordinate 236,073 downwards.
CGGCGACTGCTGCAAGGACGTTGTCGGATATCAAAACGCAATTCAGCAGCTGACTGAGCGCCTGGCACGCCTAGGGCGGCATCTACCGGCACAGAGTATAGATAGTAGTTCGATGCCGCTAATGGTGGAAGGAACATCCCGCCGCGTTGCTCGCCGCGCACAGGAGGGCGGGCTGAGTGGTCACCACATGGCGGCTCGTAACAATGCTAATAACCATTGCCCTCACGGGAATATACTATTATGCATGTATCATCAATAATCCATGCAAGTTTCATCAATGAAGAATGCATCATGCCCTGGGTCTAGCTGGCCTAGAGAAAACTGTTTTCAACATCTGCTGTATGTCAATGTAGGTAGGTAGGTACATGTTTGGAAAAATAGGCTGATCCTAGATTTTTGGGATCCCGAACATTATCCTCTCCAGAAAATTATTTCTTGTTTTCTCATCTGGAGTTTGAATTTCCTAAGTTATTAACTTTTGACAACGAACTTCTGTGATCAAGTAAAAGTGCTCAAAATTCACTGAAATGGGTGCAAATTGAGTTACGATGCATAAGGTTTGAAGAAGAATATCCTCCATACTGGATGACTACAAAATATTCCTCTCCACATGCCAGATTACAATGCACAAATCCAACCTTGTCTATGCATGAGAATAAAATGTCTCGGAACAAATGCTCACTGGAAAGAATGGGACACGATTATAACTCACCCGGTGAGAGGATATTTTTTTTAAAACTTCGAATGACGTGATGCGGGCTTGAAGGAAAGCTTCGATCTACCTTCTAGTAAAGGTACCGTGGGTTTGTTATTTGTCACACAAACCAACGCAATTTTATTCAGTGCATATGCCTGTTGCAGTGTTTCGGTTCCATATTCTTTTTCACAATCACATCCCATTTCCGTGTTGTGTTCCTGGCACTAGGATTGACTCATGCATGATACTGATTGTGAATACCAAGCTTAACATTAATACTTATTTGTAGTTATTGTTATCCGTTTTTGGTAAATAACTTAGGTAGGTAGGTACTCCACATTCTTTACTCACTGGCAGCTGATAAGTTGACAATTGTAATGCTAAGCATTAATAATTATACTGTGTTTTTACTCCCTACTTTGTGTCATGGCATACTATTCACAAATATACATGCTTTATATCATTTGTTCATAACTTGCATTTGAGTCACAAGACTCAAATGACTCATTGTGATTCAAATGATTGACTCGTGATTCAACTCATTAAAAAAAAGATGTGATTCAACTCACGACTCAAGATATGTTTTGGGGAAAAGAATCGATTCAACTCGCGACTCATCCAAAAATGATTGATTCATGAGTCGATTCTCGATTCAACTCGAGTCGAGCACAAGTCTGATCATGCTATATGATCGTGATTCAGTGACACGCCAACAGCCGGGCGATGCGGTGCAGCATCTCAGAGAGCGTGCACTGCGGCACGGCATATCGGCGGCGTGGCCGGCGCAACTCGGACCGCCCCGAGACACTATCGCTCTCTTTTGCCGGCTTTACGACAGGTGCATTACGTCGCCCGTTACGGCCACCTCCCGCGGGATAAACACCGGTTTCTATTACACGGGATATTGAAGACTTTAAGGCGACCATTCGGCCCGAATTGCCGCCGTAAAACGACGCGCCGCACATAACCGTACCTGGACGCCGGCACCCCCGCCGCCGCCGGCGCGCCGACAAAACGGAAAATTAATTCGCCGTCGCACGTTGGCGGCGTGCCATAAGAGCGCCGTCAGTCGGCATTGGTGTGTCGCGCGCCGCGTGTAGCACCTGCCGATGCGGTCCGCCCAGACGGTCCCGGCCGCCGCCGACTCCAACTGCAATGCCGTCCGGTCGGCGCTCATGTATTATTTAAACGCAATTTGTTTTCAATACAACCACGCGACGGCGGCGCCGCAAAGGCGGTCCGCGGCCGGCGTTGCGCTCGGTCTCGCCACCTGCCGGCGGTTGTCTGCGTCCGGCGTGTTCGAGTGGGCGTCGAGTGAGTCGTCGAGGGACGGCGTGGCGCTGGCATCCCCCAGCAGCCGGTGTGGTGATGAAGCGGGCGTCGATACGCAGGCGGCCGCCCTATCGTCTCCGGCTAATTAACCCGCTTCCCGAAGGGAAATTTATTAACCCTCAAACAGCTATTAATCTTAGAACTAATTCTGTGCCGAGACAGTGCATTGTTAAACCGACAGATTAATTTCGGGAAGGCAGTTCATGCATTCTGAGGCGGATGTTTCCACCAACCAAAACAGAGGTTAGCCGGTTTCCAATAGCATACCTGCAATTGAGGACTTGCCGTTATACTTGGATATTCAGCGTGCGCAAATGCGAAGTGTGGGGCCGTGTAGCCTGGCGCCGTGTAGCCGTCGGCTCTGGCGCCGTGCATCCGGCGACTGTGGGACCGTGTAGCCGGCGACTGTGGGGCCGTGTAGCCGGCGACTGTGGGGCCGTAGCCGGCGCGTGCCGGTGACTAGCCGGTGACTGTGGGGCAGTGTAGCCGGCGACTGTAGGGCCGTGTAGCCGGCGACTGTGGGGCCGTGTAGCCGGCGACTGTGGGGCGTGTAGCCGGCGACTGTGGGGCGTGTAGCCGGCGACTGTGGGCCGTGTAGCCGGTGACTGTGGGGCCGTGTAGCCGGCGACTGTGGGGCCGTGTAGCCGGCGACTGTAGGGCCGTGTAGCCGGTGACTGTGGGGCCGTGTAGCCGGCGACTGTGGGGCGTGTAGCCGGTGAATGTGGCACTGTGCAGCCGGGTTACGAGCAGGCCGTTCGTCTGCCGACGCCGGCCGGGGAGGCATCCGCGGGGTAATCACACGGCGCTGTCGTCGCCATCGTCGGCGGAGCGACCATTCCCGGTGCGCCGGTGCGGCCATGCCGCTGTCTCCGGCTGCATAACCGGCGGCCGGCCGGCCCAGCGCCTATTACAGCGCCGCTGTCATATGCCGTTCGTGCTTATGAGCCGAAAGTTTGCCCACTGCTACTGCCGTCGGACGACTGGCGGAGGCGGCCCTGCCACGACGTCACGTGCTCGGGTCTGACGTCACGTCAGTGTTTGTTTGTTTTTGTTTGTGGGGGGAGGGGGAGACATATCAGTGCCAATGGTGTAGTTACGGTCTTTTCTTGCCGATAATTGAGATTCTTGAACGGATGTTGTGGTGTTGTTAAGTTTAGTTTCCCATGGATCTCATCGGGTGCTAGCGCTATGAGGGAGTGAATTGGTCTCTGACGGGAATAAGGTGCACACCGGTCTCTTTTCAACAATTGTGTGAACAACCCATCAGAAATAGCCGAGTACCTACATTGAATCTTTTTCAGAAAAAATTACGAAATGTGTATGCAATGTGGGAACACATCGCTCATTCTCTTTTCTCTGTCTTTCTCTCTCACACACTCTCTCTCTCTCTCGCTCCTTCTCCGTCGTTCCCTCTCTCTCACCCTCTCTCTCCTCCCTCTCTCCCTCTCCTTCTATCCCCCTCTCTCTCCCTCTCTCTCTCTCTCTCTTTCTCTCAGGGGCCAAAAGCCTGGTTTGGGGAGCAAAGAAAGAAATGAATCAGATTTCAAAAAGTCACAGGACCAATAACCAATAACCATCGTCTCGTCTGTTAAGACAATACTTTTAGTATAATATAATTTTCCCGGCTTTTGCGAGGATGCCATTTTAGTGCAAAATGTCGTCAAAATTGGTATATTGAGAGACCGACTTAATGCTGCCTTACTGTTCCCCTTGCGTCCGCCAGTGTTTCTTTCTCTCTCCCTCTGCCCCTCTCTCCCCCCCCTCTCTTCCTCTCTTCCTCTCTTCCTCTCTTCCTCTTTCCCTCTTTCCCTCTTTCCCTCTCTCTCTCTCTCTCTCTCTCCCTCTCTCTCCCTCTCTCTCTCTCTCCCTCTCTCCCTCTCTCCCTCTCTCCCTCTCTCCCTCTCTCCCTCTCTCCCTCTCTCTCTCTCTCTCTCCCTCTCTCTCCCCCCCTCTCTCTCTCTCTCTCTGAAAAAGTCTCTGAGATCCCATAATCTTCCATTGAAAATCCTTGCTGCGCTGCGGCACAAGCCGTTCCGTACAGGTGAATGCACTCAGAGTCTTTGTGCCCGCGCAACCGTGCCAAATCACATGCTTCACATAGCCATATTTTATCATGACACCATCGCAGCGCTAAGTTAAGCTATTTGAAAGGAGCGAATTATTTGACAGGGTGTAGCTTTTTTTGTGCGAGTCGCCTCAAGCGGTTGAACCATGGTGGTGAATGGGACCAGGTATTACTTTCTCTTTCGCTCTTTCTGAATAGCGAAAGCAGATGTGAAGCACTGGGTTGTCGTCTATGGAAAACAAGCGTTATTCGGTTGCACGTCAGATGTTTCTGTCTTTTCGCGATCAGATCAAGTCTGTGCGACATCAAACTTTCAATGAGTCTAGGTTGTTGTCAGCTACCGACACAAATTAAGCCGGTGGACTAAGACGAGACCGCGCTGCTGCTTTTCTTATCGATTACATACTCCCGACCGATCATATCGAGAATTTACCTTCTCGTGTATCAACTCTGCATCGTTGCTTTACATCATTTGGGGTCAATCCAGGTCGGACGTGAATGACGTCAAACGTGCCGAGGTGTTCTGTTGAGGCTCCGAGATTGTGTTTGGATTATCATCCTCCGCAAGACGTACGGTGACGCGGCAGTTGAGGGATGCTGCCTCGCCACCGATGTAGCATGTGCCGTGGGCCACACAGTGCAATATAGTGTAGTGTTCAAGTAGGACGGCAAACATACGCAGACCTGCTGCAATAGCACGCCATGACACCACCTGTGTGCGAGTTGTGCAAACATTTGGAATATTGTGCTAAAGCGTATGCGAATCAGCATCAGTAGATTAATTCCGTATGGCTTAATAAGCGTAACTCGAACTTGCCGAGCAAGTGATCCCGATAAAGTTCTCCGGAGTTTGCGACATCCCGTTAAGTACCAGTCAGTCTTGATGGTTTCCAGAGTTATATTATATTGTAGCTGAAAGTAATGCACTGCAAACTAATCGGGTCCAACAGATATACCAATGAACGCATCTAGGCACAGGGAGCAGCTGACCATCACCCATTACTTGCTGACAGGTTAATATGGACATTCATCAAAAAGGGATGTGCTCTTGTGGAGTCGGTCGTGCCTCTGAATCCTTGGTCAGGGGCACTGCTCAACACTTTACTGATAGCAAGTTTCCAGAGACTTGTCTATACAGAATATGGCTTATATTGCACGTAGATACATAGATGCGTCGCCTGTGAGAGACAGAGCGGTCATGGGCGCGGCACACACTGAACGGCTGTTTACACTTCCGTGCGCTTGCGCAGGTCGCAACGAGCCGGCGGCCATGGCGAGGGGCAGATACTGCACCGCCGCGCACCGGGCTGCGGCGCCGGTTGCCCGGCGGGGTAAATGTGCGCGGCGCTAGCGCCATCACGGCCGCGTGTCGATGATGTGGTCCGCTACACTCTTGCTCCTGGAGGTGCCTTTTCTCCAAAGGAGAATCATGTTGCCACCAATTCTCAATCCGATATTAACTGAATCTGACTACTTATGGCCGGGATGATCCGTCGAAAACACCATTTGCATGGGTGGTAAGTATACGTATATGCGACACGTATTTCGAGAATCGATTACATTCGGCCCCTGAATGCAGCACATTTCCCATGTATTCAATTGCAGTTGTTGCTGTGGGGGGAGGGGGTACAGAGATTGCGAGCTTGTTGGTCCCTGGCACTCGTCCCTCTGGTGATACGCATACTGAAGGACTTATGGGGATACACATGCTGAAGGACTTATGGTGATGCACATGATGAAGAACTCGTGATGATGCACATGCTGAAGGACACCTGGTGATGCAAATGCTGAAGGACTCCTGGTGATGCACATGCTAAAGGACACCTGGTGATACATATGTTGAAGGACACCTGGTGATGCACATGGTGAAGGACACCTGGTGATGCACATGCTGAAGGACTCCTGGTGATACACATGCCGAAGGACTTATGGTGATGCACATGATGAAGGACTCGTGATGATGCACATGCTGAAGGACATGGTGATACACATGCTGAAGTACACCTGGTGATGCACATGCTGAAGGACTCCTGATGATGCACATGCTGAAGGACTCCTGGTGATACACATGTTGGAGGACTCCTGTCCTGCCATGGTCTTGGGAGCTGCAGGCTGTTTTGAGTTCTTGTCCGGAAGAAATATAGTGTGCAGGTTGCCTGAGCTGTTTTTCTACTGGAGACACCTAACATAGGCACAGGCTGCCTGCATTCTTGTTCTCGTTAGGGCGTTGAATCTACCAGCTGTCTGAGTGCTGGTATCGTGTCAGCTCCTGTGGGCGCCTGGCCGGCCAGCGCCGCACCGTTTGTCTGAATTATCTCCACCACTTCTCTGAGACCCCGACGGGCATACTCGGCCCCACATCGCACATTTGAGCGGGCGTGTCTGGGGACCAGTAACGACAGACTCCCCACCTGGGGCCCGCTCCGGCACCATTCGACTCAGACGGGCAGCGACTATCGAACGGAAGCGAGGCGGACACGGCGGTCCGCGCCGGCCGCCTGCGGGCCGATCGCCCAGCCGAGCTCGGTCGCCCAGGCCCGGCTCGTGAGGTGCGCATATGGAGCAACTGGACCGTCCACCCGCAGGTGTATCGCCACGCGCACCTGGGTCAGCTGCATTCGTTCGAAAACGTGTGTTCACCCGACTCCGCAAGGGAAAAGTTGTCGAGCTCCGAAAGGAAAATACCAGCTCTGGATTCTGGTCTGGACATTGCTTGAAGTTAGTAGTACACATTTCAGCCAGGAGATCTACGATACGCCTAAGACCATGCAAATCACGCAATGCTTGAATTCGATCACTGCTAACAGTGCACTGGTAGACAATTTCAAAAGATGGGTGGGACAAGGCGAGACAATTCCAGGAAACGGGTGGGACAAGGTGAGAAAATTCCAAGAGACGGGTGGGACAAGGTGGGACAATTCCAGGGGACGGGTGGAACAAGGTGAGACAATTCCAGGAGACGGGTGGGAAAGGTGAGACAAATCCAGGAGACGAGTGGGACAAGGTGAAACAATTCCTGGAGACGGGTGGGACAAGGTGAGACAATTCCAGGGCACGGGTAGCATAAGGTGAGACAATTCTAGGAGACGGGTGGGAGAAAGCCGAGTCGCGCGGCAAAGGAACACCATCAGGCAAAACATGCACGTGTAATGATTTTCACCGATCACTTCAAGGTCCAGAGTTTTAGTTGCAACGGAATAGTTTTACTGTCAAATGATATCGTCCTGAGATATCGGCCTTCGAAGTCCAATTCAACGCTTTGAATCCGACAAGGACCAGTTGCTGAGGTGCTGTTGCAATGTCTGGGGAATGACGGGGGAGGAGGGGGGGGGGGTGCATGGATGCAAAACTCATAGCGGAGAGGCCTTGTGGTTCCAGAAGCACTTCGACACTGTTGCGGCCGTTACTGGCTAAACTGGGATCAATTTCTCCGCAGCGACCGAGTTTAGGAAACTGGCAGACTAGCCTTTGTCTGCAAGTTGATGGACCACCCGCAGTCTAGAGAGGTTCTCCAGTCATCACTAACCTAACATACGTGGTGTTCATGCAGTTGTTTTTGTCCCCTCGCCACTGTTATCCTCTCAGGTACAGGGGAGGGGATGTTCGCTCGTCTTCCATTACACCTAACAGGACGACTTCCTCCACTGCACGCGAGAAAAGAAATGTTATGGGATATGGTAAATCCTAGATTATGACAGGCTTGCATGCTATATGCGACGCAATGCTACATGCAATGCACACACATAATGATGCTTTCTGGTATCGTGGCGTCTTATGAAAACCAGTAAGTACAATCACCGGTTAACTACGCAATATACGGCGAGGCCGTGCCGTCTTTTTCATCCTCATTCGTACGATTTTGATGGCACGACGATGGGTTGTGTCCCTTCGTACCCAGCCGGAGGTCACGTGATGCGTGACGCTGCGCCCATGCTGAACTGGTGCCGTGGAAAGTACAGCAGTGCGGCCGTTCTACGTCGCTCTGTACAGTGGGACCGCTCAGCGTGAATTACGCCCCTCCCCTTTCCTGTGTTCAGCCTCAACATGCAGCAGTGCACAGCTGGTACAGCGGATGTTTACATACCTTATGCAAATATCGCCTCCCTTCCGTGGATGATGTACGTCTGGATTGGAAACTCCGCGTCGGCGCCTTTGATCTGCGAGTATCGGCGGCGCCAACCTGCCACCGAGCGGAGGGTAAGTAAAAACACGGAAACGCGGCCAGTTTTAGGCCGTGCGCCTATGGGAGTTTGGGGTACGCATTTCGTATTGGCATTTATTTCCAATTGATTCAGCCACCCCAGGAGGATTGCATCTGCCTTTCATGATACAGAATTGATCAAGGAACGTTACCATTCTTTCCTTATTGACTTATTACGCTCCGTTCCGAAGTTGTCGTGATGCGAAATGAAGGCATCTGTGAGAGGGAGCCCATTTCGCCGAAAGGGTCAGCCCGCCGATGTTGATTTCTTGAAATGATCGGAGGGGACAAAGTACACGAAGGCAATAGGCAGACCAAAATGAATAAGGGGGGGGGTGTCACATTCCATAGGCTCCCATGCTAGAAGTTGACATTATTTCGGGTGGGGGAAGCAAGCATTGAGGGGGCAGTTTCAACCTCAGAGATAAAAATGAGCGGTTCTGCTTTCGCCCCCACCCTCCTTGCTCTCTAGATATGTGGCTGATATTTTCCAGTGGAGTGGTTTGCACAACTTAATGGTAGAGTACAGACTTCGGCGTACCCACCAATCCGCAAAGAGGATTGAGCGGAAGTTCCATGGAGGGTACAAGCCCCCTCCCCCTACACCATACCACTGACAGATTTATGATTTTGCTAAGGAGGCGTCATTTTTCCAGACGGGCGGCTCTTGGTCCAGAACATTTGGACGGGGTACACTCCGATCTCCCAGAGGGGCACCATTTGTTTTTGTCTGAGGAGTGCCTTTCGCTAAAAATTCGCGGCGTACGTTCGGACTCCCAGAGGACTGCCGCTCCCAGGCCGAGGAACGCGTTGCGCTGAGAAATTCGAGGGAGGGGGTACACTGGAACCTCCAGGAGAAGCGTCCTTCGGGTCATAAGGGGCGCCACTTTCGCTTCCTCCCCCTTGGATAAGCCCTTGCAACATACCCGAGCTGGCAACGCCACTACCTCTCTCGCCGATTCGCTACCTCTTGCCAGTCGTTCGACTCAGGGGTGTTGTTTTATGTACCTTTGAGGGGGAACTGCCACCTCAATGTTTGCTTAACCCACCCCCGCAATTATTTCAACTTCTAACATGGGAGCCAATGGAATGTGCCCCCCCCAATTCATTTTGGTCTGCCCATTGCCTTCATGCACTTTGCCCAGTCCAATCATTTCAAGATCAAGATAAAGATAGAGAAATAAGAGATAGAGATTCAAGATAAAGATCATCAAGATATCAACATCGGTGGCCCGACCCTTGGGGCGAGGTGGGCTCCCTCTCACAGATGTCTTCACTTCGCACCACGACAACTTCTGAACGGAGCGTAATAAATCAATAAGGAAAGAACGGTAAGGTTCCTTAATCAATTATGTATCATGAAAGGCTGATGCAATTCTCCTGGGATGGTTGAAACAATTGGAAAAAATGCCAATACGAAATGCGTACCCTGAACTCCCATAGGCGCACGGCCTAAAACTGGCCGCGTTTCCGTGTTTTTACTTACCCTCCGCTAGGTGGGCTGATGCGCAAACAGCTGTTGTTTTCCAATCCAGGCGTACATGATCCATGTCCCTTCAGCCAGCGTTGTCTGTGTAACACGGCATACAATCTACGACACAGGAATATTTGACAGACTTTACGGCGCAGAATATCGAGATCAAGCCGGTGCAGTGGTCAGAAGTCTTGATTTCGACGAATATTGTACCTGGAAAAACAGGGGAATCGACTCATGAGAATAGTTCGGAGCTGGGGGAGGGGAGGAAGATACAAGCATTGCGTTATGATGAGGGACAAAATAATTGAGAGGGTCCGCCCATGCTAACTCGTGAAAACGTTGGGGCTGAGCCCGCATTGGGCACGGTAACCTCAATAAAACATACGTCAACAGCCATGCTGATTAAGGCAATAACCGCAACGACAGTGAATGTAACACACATGCTTAATAGCACCGGAAAACGTAAACTATGAGTGCAAATGTTGAATGATTTTATTGAGTGAAAGAATGAAGAAAGAAACGAAGAAAAACGTCTGGATTCAAATTAATCAGTGCAAGGAGCTGGAAGTGGAACACAAAAGTAGATATCCTTCTCCTCACCTAACACAAGGGTAGTAGCGGGCATCGCCCTACAAGATACGGCAGAGTGGACCCCCAGTAATTCTGACATGTCTACTTAAGACTTCTGATACTACGTTTACAGGTGGTACATGGAATAATGAACATATAGCGTCAAAATTGCTCTCTGGAAAAAAACAAATGCTGTCCAGCCTCTTCCGTTAACGACGATTATTGAAGAACTCTATTACAGTTTGAAAATATGGACTGCGTATGGAGCATCGTGGAATTTTCTTCTTGTTGCTATTTTGTGATTTGCTTTCGAGCACGATATTGAGATTAGCATAAAATTAATGGCGACTTAAATCCCATTATTCGCCCAATCTCTGCCTTGGAAACGAGGTCTAGCCACCGGTTGTCAAGCATCCGGATGGTGTTCGCTCCAGTGATGAATATTTTGGAATTCCTGAGTCGTCATGGCGACCGCCACGGATGTCATCATTTGTCACCGAGTCCCACAGCAGAACGCCACCGCGCGCCAAATGAGAGTAGTAACGCATGTGAGCCAGACGCGATTAGGCTATCAATTCTCTAGAGTGGTTTTGCACACGTCCAGTGGAAGTTCAGCTCAGATGCTGCGAAAGGGACGAAGGCAGAGAGGAAATATGGGACGAAAGGTAATCTGAATTCGTGCGATATGGAGCCGTGGCCAAACTAGTAGCATACGTTGGGCGAAGTAACTAGCATACTCCTTCTTCCCCTTTGTTCCTCTCCCTCCTTTCCTCTCTCCCCTTCTCTCTCCCCTTCTCTCTCTCTCTCTCTCTCTCTCTCTCTCTCTCTCTCTCTCTCTCTCTCTCTCTCTCTCTCTCTCTCTCTCTCTCTCTCTCTCTCTCTCTCTCTCTCTCTCTCTCTCTCTCTCTCTCTCTCTCTCTCTCTCTCTCTCTCTATCTATCTCTCTCTCTATCTATCTCTATCTATCTCTATCTGTCTCTATCTATCTCTATCTCTATCTCTATCTATCTCTATCTATCTCTATCTATCTCTATCTATCTCTATCTATCTCTATCTATCTCTATCTATCTCTATCTATCTCTATCTATCTCTATCTATCTCTATCTATCTCTATCTATCTCTATCTATCTCTATCTATCTCTATCTATCTCTATCTATCTCTATCTATCTCTATCTATCTCTATCTATCTCTATCTATCTCTATCTATCTCTATCTATCTCTATCTATCTCTATCTATCTCTATCTATCTCTATCTATCTCTATCTATCTCTATCTATCTCTATCTATCTCTATCTATCTCTATCTATCTCTATCTATCTCTATCTATCTCTATCTATCTCTATCTATCTCTATCTATCTCTATCTATCTCTATCTATCTCTATCTATCTCTATCTATCTCTATCTATCTCTATCTATCTCTATCTATCTCTATCTATCTCTATCTATCTCTATCTATCTCTATCTCTATCTATCTCTATCTATCTCTATCTATCTCTATCTATCTCTATCTATCTCTATCTATCTCTATCTATCTCTATCTATCTATCTATCTATCTATCTCTATCTCTATCTCTATCTATCTATCTATCTATCTATCTATCTATCTATCTATCTCTCTCTCTCTCTCTCTCTCTCTCTCTCTCTCTCTCTCTCTCTCTCTCTCTCTCTCTCTCTCCTTCTCTCTCTCTCTTGCTCGCTCTCTCTCCCCTCTCCCTTCGGTTATATTATAGTGTTGCCTGGCCTTGTTGTCCCAGATCTCCACTTTGCATTTAGCTTCATTGCTCTATTTTGTTTCACAGACTCTATTTTGTTTCACCCTTAGCCACATTGCGATATGGCGTTTGTCTTTGTGCCCATACCCTGCGGTTGTTTGACCAGTTCCTGAACACCTACGGCGAATATTCTGAAACTTGACGACTTTTCCTAATTATCTTTTGTGCATAGGGTGCCAACATTTTAGCTCTCTACTTTGATTAGGAGCAGCTTCAGGAGTATGTCTTCGGAGGCATGCTCGACGAAAAATTGTCTTAGTTTTTATCATTGCGTTGCATGCATGGCTTCTATGGTCCATGACATGGAAATAATTTTGCAATCCTCCACTAAGCATGTCACACCATACCCAATGTTCAAAAACCATTGGCTGGATAACTTCTCAGTTTGTAGTACTCATTCTTACCAGGTGCACGTTCATGGTGGTAAAAACTCGGGTAAGAGGTTTACTGCCGAAGTTCATACAATTTGTGATCCAAGGAACTATTGAGCAACGTGAACGAACATGGGCATCCGAGACGCCTTAGATAATTTCAAGAGTATGCTTTGACCAAAAGCGACTTCTGACGATTTTGGGTGGAAGAGAACGAAAGGGGGCAATTGTCTTCCTTCTGATTCCCTCAGTTGCCGTGAGATTGTACTGGATAATTGTGCAGCACCGATTACAAAGCTATTGCGCAGATATTCGGGAAGTTTGTATCTTACATTGTTACCAGGAGGGATGCTGAGTGGGTGAATTGGGGGGCGGGGGGGGGGGGGGCTGGGTCTGGTTTTGCAGGCGAATATAGCTATTGACATTGGAGTTCCATATTCTTACATGGACATAAGGATGATATTCGGTACCCTTATGGAAGTTTGGCTATAATATTTTGGTTAGAGAAGGTTCCAGGCGAGTTGTTAATGAAGTATACCTTTAAAGAAGTGTTTTGATTCACGTGCTTTTCATCATTTACGTCTACAATAGTGGTCATAATGCATGAATGAGGGTTCTTCCTTGCTAAACATTAATTTGTTCATCAAGTGTGGTTCCAGGTAAGGTTAAAAGTGAGGATGCATATTTTCAAAACTTTGAATCCAAGTCTACAAATCAAGGTGCCTGAAGATCCGAGCGGCAGCTTTATCATCTTTGAAAGGTTCTTAGTATATATCTTGCTAAGAGCGGCAGCAGAGGAGTGCCTTTCGGGGGACAGATTTTCCTGCGTAATTCGTTTTTCCAACTTGGCTAGTTTAGTCCGCGTTTATGGGACAATGGGAATGAGCCCAAATATTAGTCTCCCTGGCTCCATCTATAATCAAATTTTATGAAGACGGTGTTCTTCCCGAAGGGTTCCAAACCGGGCACGGAAGTATTCATCATAGGAATTGCCATAATATGGATATTTGGCAGTATTATATACCCCAGATTGCCTCCATTTTCGATTAGCAGGTTTCACTATTGGGAAATTATGCAATTGGCAATCACGTGCCTCTGAAGTTATTATTTTTGCTCAGAATGACAGTTGAACATTGCAAGTATCATGAGTGAAGAAACATCCTAATATAATACCCAATCGAACACTGCCCGAGCATGCCTATGATTTTCAAACCTCGATTTGCTCTGACTTCGGCAAAAAGATTGATTCATTGACTATAGAATGCAGGACTATAGAATGACTATAGCATACAAGATTATAGAATGACCATAGAATGCAACGCAATGGAAGATATGACAAGGTCGGTGGCGAAAAATAGAAGGAGTGAGGATGGGAAAACATTCAATTATCTCCCAGTTCTTTGTTCTTGAATGCGCCTCTGTCAAAGATTTCAGAATGTTCTGTTATATAAATGTCGATCACGTCACAAGAAGTCGATTGCCGACTTCCGCAAAACAAAATTGCTTGTTAGTTTTATAGATATCAGACAGAGCCACAAACTGTGTGTGCCCAAACTGCTTCTCTATTCAGCAGAGCCCTTCCGTCGCAGGGTTAAGCGGAAGTACGGCATTACAAAAATTGTGTCGTCGACTGCCTTTGCATCATATGCCAATGGTCATCTATCCGGTGCAAGTTCATTTTCGTCCCGCATATTGTGAACGCACGCCAACATTCCGACAATCGGATCTCTACACTTGTTTCACCACTATTCTCCACACCGTAACGACGTGAGTAGCATACTGAGGAAGAAGATCCTCCTCAGAACGTCTGCAAATGACACAAAGGCGTTTTTAAAATCTTCCCGCACTTTCACAAGCTTCTTAATCAAGCGTCCTTTCAACATCTGCTGGAAAAGACGCATGCTTTGTGTTTGTGTCAAACAAGGACGCACAATGTCGATGTTCTTAATCGCTTGCAACTCGTGCTGGACCGGGGAGCAGCAGCCGGGAGTACACCCCTCCCCTCCCCGCCGGGCAATTAGCGAAGTTTGCCGCTGAACGTTCCCTGTTGAATGCAAATTAGACGCCGGCGGAAGAGGTTTGAGCGGCCAGCCTGACACTGCCCGCGCGACGAGGAACGGATTCGTGTGCTGCCGTGACGAACCCGGTGGAATTCCGAGAGAACCATGGCCAACTCACCGAATGAGAAATCACTGAACGCTGTCAGGGAGACTGGGGAACCCAGGGACATCCCATGTGTGCTCGCATCCCACCACGATCTGCCATCTTCTAAGAGGTTGCAAAATAACAGCTCCTCCCCCGACACTTTCCAGTGATATCTGCCCAAACGTCTGGGTGGTTGTGCTCTTTACTTTTGCAAACATAATACAACATTATTCCGGAACATTTTTCAGCATATTTATGTGCAAAGCTATGTCAGGTTATGGAGCTACAACATCTCAAGAGGGAACGTCTGCCATTATTGTCGCCAAAATCGCGGATTGTGGCAGCTTGCAATTGCACCGCACAATGTGTGATAGTCGGTGTTCTTTGGAAATTAACGACTACACTGACACGCTCGCACAGGCCACTGACCACTGACCTCTTTCAGGCTTTAGGCTATGGGACTGGTACGAACTCTGAATGCCAATTAGGTCAAATTTGTATCTCAGGGTTCTTAGAAATAAGACTTCTGGCGAAGTTTCATCATGTTCATCTGTGATGCGACTGCCATTGGCCGACCCTGACCTAAACTCCAGCTTATCCCTTCAAATGAGATCTATTAATATTTGCTGTTGGGATTTTAAGACACCACTGCCCACCCTGATGAGCAATTAAGTGTGTATTCCTGTAGTCTGGCTACCGTTTACAGCTGATTTCAACAACTCCCAAATGTTTAGAAAATCGGATGTTCAATCTGACATGGAAGGTCAACCAATAATCCAAAATAAAATCATCAATAGCGGCATCAATAGCGGGCTTGGCTCAAAGAACCGCTCTGATCTCTGTTTCGCTTCGCTATATCACGCTGTATATGGCGGCGCCAGGGAGGACTCTCTGCGCCACACTACCTGCGCTAGAGAGGTGTAAGTTGCCACGATCGCCACACTCTGTGCTGGAGATAATCACTAGGGAGGATCGCCACAGTCTCTGCGCTGGGGAGGTGCAAAATGACACAATCGCCACAGTATCTGCGCTGAGGAAGTGCAAAATGCCACAATCGCTACACTCTGCGCTGGGAGGTGCAAAATGCCACAATCGCTACACTCTGCGCTGGGGAGGTGCAAAATGCCACAATCGCTACACTATGCGCTGAGGAGGTGCAAAATGCCACAATCGCTACACTCTGCGCTGGGGAGGTGCAAAATGCCACAATCACCATACGCTCTGCGCTGGGGAGATACAAAATGCCACGATCGCCACACTCTGCGCTGGAGAGGTGCAAAACGCCACGAAAGGGCAGTGATTGAATGCCAACTTCAGGCCCTTTTACGCCATGACATATGTGTTTAAAATTTGAATGTCATTCTATTGCCATATTCTGTGACCTTCAGGTCGCTTTGGGTGTAAAGCACACACACACACACATACACGCACACACACACACACACACACACACATACACACACACACACATACACACACATACACACACATACACACACACACACACACACACACACACACACACACATACACTATAAAGCAGTTATATTTTTGACTGCTTCTTTTCATTTGCAACAGGTGATTGATTCTGAACATAACCAGTTCAGGACACGCATATTTCCCCACAGTCTATGCCTTGGTATGTAGTCAGAGTCTTTGCGTTTCTACCGGTGCTGAGTCACACTCATAGGCGGATACGCTGGAAAATTATTCGTGAGCTCCAATGCATGAAGGCAATGAGTGCTGCCAATCTGGTTGGTGGGGCTCACCCCATAGGGTTCCATGCTGAGGGATAAGGGAATTGGTGGGGCTAAGAGCCAAGGCTAGGATGGTGCGGCCTAGGTTCCACCAAAAGCATGGCCCACTCCACCCAAGGTGCACGCTTATATGTGCACTTCCTGACCACCAGTCGCTTTTTACAGGATTTTGCATAATCAGGAGTCAAGAGAACCAACTCGTGTATAGGCGATTATAGTACCACTTTGTCGACGTCCGTTCAAATAATTCACATGCATCACTGCATGCGTCTCACTCATAGGTGTTGTTTTACTAAAATTATTCGGGGGGGGGGAAATCCTACAGTATTGATGTAGGTACAAGATGGGCTTGTATAACACGGGCGCGGGCGGGGGGCGTAATCCATCCTCTTCTCCTGTTTTTCGGCGTTATCTCATAAACGGGCGGCGGTATTGTAATGCAATCTTGTTACTTTGCTAAAAATCGAGATGAGCGCATCCTTTGAACAAAAATCGAAAACCATTAGCAAATATAGGAACTGCGGGAATGCCAAATCGACCGACTGGGCGGTGGCTGCTGAGCGTTCAAGGTCACATAGGCTTCTTCGGTGCGGTAACGACGAGACGGCGCGGTGTGGCGACCGAACTCCACCTCATTTAACCCTGAAGGTGTTAATCTAGGGTCATGAAATTTGTACTGAAGTGAGTTAACAACATGTGTAATCAACTCTCCAAATTTTGTGCTTATAGCTTCAGTAGTTACCGAAATCTTAGGATCAGGGGCCGAATCCTCCCCCCCCCTCCCATGCGCGGTATGTGAGAGGCCCTCCGTAGCGCTTGTTATTCGACCCGGTCCTCAATTACGTTTGCATACTAGATTTAGGTCACTTAATCTACTGATGGGAAGAATTTGCAATTCATGTGATGCTCACGATAAATATAAAAATGCAACCATACGTCTAGAACACCAGGTTACCACTTAATGGGTAGGAAATTGTCCGACTCAATTGAAAGCCCGACAAAAGAACAGCGAGTGCAATTTTCGTAATGTTCCATCTGTGCACCAGAGTTCACCAGCCACGTTTCCTCCGTTGCTCATATATCAACGAGCAAAGCTGCCTTACAATCTACGAGCCCACCCACACACATGCGTGAGGGCAAACTATTAATATATTATTAATATTAATATTTGTGGGAAAGACACAGAGAAATACACCCAGGTTGGAAATCAGGGCTCCGGTCATACCAACATGCATTACACAGACTGAGACAGTGGAGTGGACTGCGTTCTGGACATTCAATATAGAATGTTTAGTTAGTATTCGTAGCTATTCGATCGATTTGTGGTCATATTTATGTGTTCTTTATTGACGATGAGAATGATGAAAATATTTAATCCTCATTAATTGCAACCGCCAGTTAAATGTACCTAACGTTGTTTTCACGTTAGTTCATCTAATTTCAATATCATCTGAAAAGATTCCAGTTATCCAAAAAATTCAAACAAGGAAGAATAAGTGGTTTTAGCATTCGTATCACTGCGCTCGCTCACTCCTGAACAGCCCGTGTAAACACGTAAGATGAACGCTGTCTTAGAAACGTCTGTGGAAGAATACGTGCTAAGTATGACGATATCTGGCAATCTAAATCAAATCAGGCCCTTTCCGACCTTCACATTCTAGTGACTTGTCATGAAAATGTGAAGGTGTGACGGCTGTTCGAAAATTCCCTGATGATAAAAATAATACAACGCATCTGCCTTTAATAATCTCAGGGCACGTAACACCCAACCCCGAAGGATTTAGGAACGCGACCGTCATTTGCCATCTGCTGCAGTCTTCCACCAACAGCCAAGCTGCAACACCAAGATGTACAAATGCATGCGTGTGATCATGCCACACCCCTGTAACCGATCATATTACACCACTGTAACCTGAACCCCGTTACCGGTGCCCTACTAGTACGGGTATGCATGGGGTGGAATAAAGCAGCCGTCGTGAGCGATGTAAAAGGGATCTCGATCCATGTTTCGTAGCGTGTCTAAGCTCAAGTGGCAAAACAAATGCTGTCCATATGGAATTGGGCCCCTCGACACCAACGACAAACCAAAACTTTGCAAATGCATACTTGCTACCTGTATTATCACAGACGCACACTTGTACGTGGACTATCAATCTTGAAGTCGTAATGAGGGTATGGGACTGCAAACTATCAAGGAAAATAAGCCGGCACACATGGGCAGGGGAAAAAGTAATGCTAGGAACAAAACCTGGCCACGTGCGACCAGGCGTGGTTTCAGCGTGAGAAGGCCGGAATAACAGTATATAAGTACAGTACAAGGCATCAAATATGTACCACTCTCTGTTTGGCTGTCTGATTCGCTGATGTCACGGAATGAAAATGGCTCTTAACTTGTCGTATGCTAAGTACACAGCATGTGCAATGCTTTTCTGCTTCTGTACCATTTTGCGGTTCTCTGTAGCTGTTCTAAGAAGTATCCATTTCTGGTGTCTCTCCGTTTTATATGTCCCATATGTCTTATATGGTAAAATACGTATGCGTCGCCACTCCCCAAGTAGTTACGTGCCTGCGAAATAGGCAAAGCAGTCGTTATAGTACAATTCACGGATAATACAAAAGAAGGTAGAAGGTAGAAGGTATCACACATATAGACAGAAATATATTGCAAAACAATTATTCCCCATTATGCAGATTGGGCATCGGGTAATGGGTCATACACCATGTTGTAGCCCCGGGAAAAGGACGAGGATGTGCCAAAAAAGTAATTTTCAAAATTCAACATTTTAACGTCTGCAGCGCGGCGGCCCTGCCAGCGCCGTGGACTTCTTCCATGGGCTGATTCAGGAATTGTTATGGGGGCACTAGTCTGAAGGGGCGCAATTTCTTCGGAGGGGCGCCACTGTGAAAGTACTTGGAGGCAGAGGCGGATATGAGGGTGGCACTGAAGGAATGCGCCCCAAGGAAATTGGCGTCCCTTCGGCCGGAGAAAGGCTCCACTCCGGGAAAGCTCGAGTGCATCCCTATCGAATTTTTAGCCAGAGGTGCCCCTCTCAGAGTAAAAGGCGTCCTTACAGTGTGCTCGAGTGCATCCCGCTCGAAATATTCGGCCAGAGGCGCTCCTTGGAAGGAAAAGGCCCCATTCATCTGTTTGAGTGAACCCCTCGAATTTTTCAGTCAGAGGCACACCTTGGAAGGTAATGGCGCCCCTCCGGGAAGGCCCGAGTGCACCACACTCCTCATTTTTTTCAGCTAGAGGTAACCCACCCCCAGAGACAAAGTTCCCCTCATAACAATTTCTTGAACCGCTCCTGCCTGGAGGAGTGTCTTTTCCTTCCGAGGGGAGCCTCTGGCAGAAAAAAAAAATCGAGGCGAGTCCGTTCGAGCACACTGAAGAGGCGCCTTTTTCTCTCGGAGGGGGGGGGGGGCGCTCCATACTAAAACAAAAATATAGGAGATTCACTAGAGCTTTCCCGGAGGGGCGCCTTTTCCCGGCCGGAGGAGCGGCCACCTTTCATGGGCGGAAGGCACATGTCCCCAGTTCCCTCCAATTTTATCTGCTCCTGACTCCTGCATTTGCACGCCAGCAGCTGGCCGCGTTCAGGCTATCAGTTTTATCTTTCTTCCGGAGAAGACAGACATCAAGCCGACACAGACGGACTGTGCGTTCCGGGTGACCGGAATCCAAGAAGACAGCACCAAGTTCGACCTGCTGGTAGCAAGCCTTTCTGTGTCGATCACAACGCAGGTGTGGATATTATTTAGGCCCAGACGCCCAGATTCGTGGCCCTTATTGACGCCTTGAGGCGTAGGTTGGCGCAATCGCGAGTGGCCCTCCTGGTAGCCCTAGATCCCCGCCAACAGCTCGTAGACCAGCAGCCGTTCCAGCTGCTCCTGCGCAAGCACTCCGTACTGGGTACAGCAGGAGATGCCCTACACGACCGTGAGCAATTGAAAACTAACTTCAACGGCTGCCGCAGGCAGCTTGGGCAGCATTATCGCTGTTTTCAGAGGAAGCTCCTCTGGGCTAACTGGCCACCGCAGCTGACAGATTCTTGGAAGCCTCGGCTTCAAGTCTGGTGTCAGCAATGGCGGTAGGATACTCAGCAGCGCAGACGGTGCCAGTCGGCTCAGTGTCTCCGGACACCAGTACGCTGACCACACTACAGGGTATAGTCGCGACGTTAATGGTGACGGTCAGTCGCCTGGAAACCGTCCTGAGTGACAGGTCACCAGAGTGAATGGGCAGACTTCACTATTTCCAGGACCATCGGCGGAGCCATCGGCAGGGTCATCGGCGCTCCCGCTCCGATCGCAGCCCGCAGTTGCATGCTTTTCGCTGCATGCCCATTTCCATTTCATATTGGGGTTTGGGGGGGGGGGGAAAAGTCACTATTGGAGGGAAAAAATTGAGCATTGGGAGGGGGGGGCATATTCCCCTCCCAAACCATACAAAACAACACCCCTGGTCTCACTACTTGGGTGTAGTAATGGGGGATGCTGTGCCACTCGACAGGTGTTGGACGGGTCGTGTCGGGTCAGGTCGTGGCTGGGCGAGGCGGAGCATGATGAGCTGATAAGACATGAACCCCAGAAGAGACGTATGCAGCTATGGATCCCTCAGTCCCCCCCCTCTTAACAGGCGAGTTACAATTCAGAACTTTGATTGATATGTATTCCAGCTCAACCTTGTTCAGATGTCAGATTGGGAGTTATAACGAGGAAGACCGAGAGAAAGATGGAGAACGAAGAAAGAGAAAGAGATCGAGAGCAAGAGAGAAACAACAGCAAAAGTAAGGAGAGAAAATGTGACCTGTGGTGAAGTAAGCCAGAAGGACAAGATGACGATGAACGAGAGAACTCTGTGATCCAGGAAAATCTGCCGACTTGGTCGCCAGCTGTTGCCTTCCTCTCCCGGGGATGAAATGTCATCTCGGCGGAGCGCCAGCCCGCCTTGCTATAGGACCTCCGGGACAATTAACGCGCGACCAATTTTCTTTTACGATTCCCTCCTGTGTAGCTTTTTCACCAATTTCCCCGACTAAGACCATTGAAGCCGAAACGAAATGAGTAATGAAGAATGCGACTTCTGCAAATAGCGGAGGGAATGTTAGAAGTTGATAGGAAACGGGGCATCCATTTCCTCACCACACAGACGCCATATTCACACGTCCCACTTATTTCTTACCTCGTTCTTCTCTCTCATTATCTCTTTCTACTCCTCCCCTCCTCTCTCCCTCTCTGTTCTCTCTCACTTTCTCTCCCTATCTCTCCCTCCATCTTCCTTTGTCTCTCTCTCTTTCTCTCTCCTTTTATTCTCTCCCCTCTCCCTCTGTCTCCCTCTCCTCCTTTTATTCTCTCCCCTCTCCCTCTGTCTCTCTCTCTCCTCCTTGTATTCCCTTCTCTCTCTCTCTCTCTCTCTCTCTCTCTCTCTCTCTCTCTCTCTCTCTCTCTCTCTCTCTCTCTCTCTCTCTCTCTCTCTCTCTCTCTCTCTCTCTCTCTCTCTTTCTCTCTCTCCTCCGTCTATGTGACAGTGTACAGATTGAAGAGGCTGAGTATGAGCCGCCGGCGCGTGGTCGACGGACGGTCCTCTCAGCCGCTGGTGCTGAGTGGTCGGCGGACGGTACTCAGCCGCTGGTACTGAGTGGTCGGCGGACGGTCCTCTCAGCCGTTGGTACTGAGTGGTCGGCGGACGGTCCTCTCAGCCGCTGGTACTGAATGGTCGGCGGACGGTCCTCTCAGCCGTTGGTACTGAATGGTCGGCGGACGGTCCTCTCAGCCGCTGGTACTGAGTGGTCGGCGGACGGTACTCAGCCGCTGGTACTGAGTGGTCGGCGGACGGTCCTCTCAGCCGCTGGTACTGAGTGGTCGGCGGACGGTCCTCTCAGCCGCTGGTACTGAATGGTCGGCGGACGGTCCTCTCAGCCGGTGGTACTGAGTGGTCGGCGGACGTCTAGCCGCTGGTACTGAGTGGTCGGTGGACGGTACTCAGCCGCTGGTACTGAGTGGTCGGCGGACGGTCCTCTCAGCCGTTGGTACTGAGTGGTCGGTGGACGGTACTCAGCCGCTGGTACTGAATGGTCGGCGGACGGTCCTCTCAGCCGCTGGTACTGAGTGGTGGGCGGACGGTCCTCTCAGCCGCTGGTACTGAGCGGTCGGCGGACGGTCCTCTCAGCCGCTGGTACTGAGTGGTCGGTGGACGGTCCTCTCAGCCGTTGGTACTGAATGGTCGGTGGACGGTCCTCTCAGCCGCTGGTACTGAGTGGTCGGAGGAAGGTACTCAGCCGCTGGTACTGAGTGGTCGGCGGAAGGTACTCAGCCGCTGGTACTGAGTGGTCGGCGGAAGGTACTCAGCCGTTGGTACTGAGTGGTCGGCGGACGGTACTCAGCTGGTGGTACTGAGTGGTCGGCGGACGGTCCTCTCAGCCGCTGGTACTGAGTGGTCGGCGGACGGTCCTCTCAGCCGCTGGTACTGAGTGGTCGGCGGACGGTCCTCTCAGCCGCTGGTACTGAATGGTCGGCGGACGGTACTCAGCCGTTGGTACTGAGTGGTCGGAGGACAGTACTCAGCCGCTGGTACTGAGTGGTCGGCGGACGGTCCTCTCAGCCGCTGGTACTGAGTGGTCGGCGGACGGTCCTCTCAGCCGCTGGTACTGAGTGGTCGGTGGACGGTCCTCTCAGCCGCTGGTACTGAATGGTCGGCGGACGGTCCTCTCAGCCGCTGGTACTGAGTGGTCGGAGGACAGTACTCAGCCGCTGGTACTGAGTGGTCGGCGGACGGTCCTCTCAGCCGTTGGTACTGAGTGGTCGGCGGACGGTCCTCTCAGCCGCTGGTACTGAATGGTCGGCGGACGGTCCTCTCAGCCGCTGGTACTGAGTGGTCGGCGGACGGTCCTCTCAGCCGCTGGTACTGAATGGTCGGCGGACGGTCCTCTCAGCCGTTGGTACTGAGTGGTCGGAGGACAGGTACTCAGCCGCTGGTACTGAGTGGTCGGCGGACGGTCCTCTCAGCCGCTGGTACTGAGTGGTCGGCGGACGGTCCTCTCAGCCGCTGGTACTGAATGGTCGGCGGACGGTACTCAGCCGCTGGTACTGAGTGGTCGGCGGACGGTCCTCTCAGCCGCTGGTACTGAGTGGTCGGCGGACGGTACTCAGCCGCTGGTACTGAGTGGTCGGCGGACGGTACTCAGCCGCTGGTACTGAATGGTCGACGGACAGTCCTCTCAGCCGCTGGTGCTGAGTGGTCGCTGGACGGTACTCAGCCGTTGGTACTGAGTGGTCGGCGGACGGTCCTCTCAGCCGCTGGTACTGAGTGGTCGGCGGACGGTCCTCTCAGCCGCTGGTACTGAGTGGTCGGCGGACGGTCCTCTCAGCCGCTGGTACTGAGTGGTCGGCGGAAGGTACTCAGCCGCTGGTACTGAGTGGTCGGCGGACGGTCCTCTCAGCCGCTGGTACTGAGTGGTCGGCGGACGGTCCTCAGCCGCTGGTACTGAGTGGTGGGCGGACGGTCCTCTCAGCCGCTGGTACTGAGTGGTCGGTGGACGGTCCTCAGCCGCTGGTACTGAGTGGTCGGTGGACGGTCCTCAGCCGCTGGTACTGAGTGGTCGGAGGACAGTACTCAGCCGCTGGTACTGAGTGGTCGGCGGACGGTCCTCTCAGCCGCTGGTACTGAGTGGTCGGCGGACGGTACTCAGCTGGTGGTACTGAGTGGTCGGCGGACGGTCCTCTCAGCCGCTGGTACTGAATGGTCGGCGGACGGTCCTCTCAGCCGCTGGTACTGAGTGGTCGCGGACGGTACTCAGCCGCTGGTACTGAGTGGTCGGCGGACGGTACTCAGCCGGTGGTGAATCGGCCGCCACAGAATCGCGCCGCTTTTTCCTGGAGAGCTCGAGCGGAACGCTGAGAAATGGCCCGTGGATGAGTTATGGCCGTGGAGGCTTGTCGAAATCGACAGTGTTCATATACTGCCGACGCACGGCCGGCTGTGGTAGAGGGTCACTCCTCTGGTCGGACGGGTGACGCCGCCGGCGCAGAGCGTGTCTAATCTTGTTCAAAGTTTGTCATTTCGGAAGGGAAGCGAAGCCATATTTGCACGGCACAGAAAGTGGATGTGTCGTTATCGTTATCAGGTTATGCTTGGCGGCAACTTTCAGTCTGACAACAAGTCGCTGGTGAAGTATAGTCAGCGGAGTCCAAACTCGCCTGATAATAAACTCTGATGTCACTGGCATGCTTAGAGAAGGAAGGTGCCGGTAGGAAGGAAGGTGTCAGTAACACCAAAAGAGCATAACTATATTGCTGTGCATTTTTATCGGTGTCCTTGCATTTATTCGACATTCGAATCCCATGACTCTAAGAATGAAGGGATGCACTGCACTGTTGTTGGCAAAAAAAACACCAACGTACAGGAATTAAAAGGACAACGAATAGAGTGACCTCTCATGAGTAAAATGATGCTCAATGTGACCAGCTTAGGCAAGTCAGTGACCGCCCATGTCACTAGAAATATGACGACCAGTGGACACTTAGCTAGCATCGGACCTCAGCGGAGTTGATATATAACAAGTTTTCGGTTGTTTCAAAACTTACTTATCTGGGAGGCATGTGGCCAACATTCAGAAGATGATGCGCATACTCAGTTCCTAAATCAGCCTTGCTTGTGTCCAGTACGTAACACACAAGTGTGTTTAAGTATTTAAGCAAAGTATGCGTCTCTGCTTAGGTAGAAATGTCCGAAGATACAGCGATCTTGCCTCGCCAGAGCCTTAGGCACGCCATGGGGGTGGAAATGGGTTGGAGTGATTGATGACTGCTAACGCAGAAGTGGAGCTCAAAACTGATGAAGTGCTGTTTTAACCATATTTGTACTTATATAGATTGACGAATCTATTAAAGGAAACTAACCACCTTTATAATGGGATTTTAACTGAGATAGCAGTTTTGAAGACCACGTTGAGAAATTACTTACCTCATACTCCGTTTGGTCCAAAACACCTTCCAGCCGAAGTTATAAGGCCTTTTATCATCGGTTTTGGGACATGGACAGACTCGGTGGGCGTTGTGAAAATTCCTTCATATGGAAGCATATGAAGCAAACAGCATTTCAATGGAAATTAAACCTTTTATTTAATGAAACCTAATTAAACCTAATTAAACCTAAAGGCTGTTATGAAATTAAATTTAAATTTAATTAAAATTTAATTAAATTAAATTAATTAAACTTTAATGAAACCTAAAGGCGAACCTTTAGAGGCCTATGATCAAAAGAAAAAACTTTCCAAAATCCCGTTTTTGAAGTATGGGCATAATATTTCGCAAAACCAATGTCATATTCATCATTTACAGGTGCCAATACCCCTAATTAGTATGATTGCAGAATTTCGGCGAGGTGGTTAGTTTCCTTTAAGCAACTTTTCACTCGCCATGTGTCCCACTCGGATTAAAAGCGTGCCAACAAGATGGCCGGTTGGTGGTGACGGATCGCTTTTAAGATGGTGCTACACTGCTACAGGCCAGCCACACATGTGTCCAACGTTCACCAAGTAGTTGTGACGGATCGGAGGATAGTGCTACACTGCTACAGGCCAGCCACACATGCGGCCAACGTTCACCAAGTAGTTGTGACGGATCGCTCAAGGATGGTGCTACACTGCTACAGGCCAGCCACACATGTGACCAACGTTCACCAAGCAAGCTCAGAACGGAAGTCAAAGGCGGTCTAAGCAGTTACCAATGTGTACCAGTTGAATATGGGGATAGACGCGCCAGTCATCTGAAACGAGGATATGCATTCAATGCGTGTTGGGTGAATATTATGCTTGAATTTATAAAGGACATGCATGGCAATGGAGCCGCTACGGCAAGCACTTCTTGGAGAGTTCGTGGTAGATATCTGTCCACATTAACTCGTGGTATGCCTTGTATGCCGCTGACCTTCCAGGCCTCACATTTAAACACGTAACTCGGATGCGAAGTGCGAAGTGGTATTCTAAACCGACGTCGCACAACGGGAATGGTTTGAGACTGAGTGAGGGCATGACATTTAAGCCTGCATAAAAGCCGACTTTCCCGTTCATCTAACGATACATTTGTAACGCTTGGATTCACGTGCTAGTCAAAATACGTTTCCAACGTGAATTGTCCTGCCATATTTGTTTGCCAAATTATCTCTTTTTTTGCACGCCATACACAATGCTCCGCAAAGGGATTCGGAGCGGTAAGCTATCCATGTCACACGTCTAGTCTCCCCAATCTACTCTAGTCTACTCTAGTCCTCTTCCTACGATAGCTGACATACTTTGAGATGTATTGTTTCATGCTTTGTATCCAGCCAGCTTTTATCCGCGCCCGGTATGTTCCGGCATACCTTTTAGCAATGAAATGGCAACGCCCACGGCTGATGACTTTAATTCAGCTTGGATGTTCTCTGGCTGTTTTACATGTGCTAAATTAGCCCTGACCCGTGCACGGCGTTTCGCCACCTGCGCCACTGCGGTGGGGAGGGGGGTGTAGCTCCCTCGCGTCCCCAAACGGAGGACGCTGGCGAATTAAAGGAAACGTCAGTGTTGCACGCTTCCCGCAGCGGGAGAGCCGCTTTGGCTGGTGTGTGGATGCGAGAGGAGAGTACTTTGGGGGCTGCTGAGTGTGTTTTTGGTGCCGCTGCACTAAAATGTTTGTCAGCATTTTCTCCTTACTTTTCGAACATACGACGTATTGCTTGAACTCGTAATGTTGTGGTGTGAATGATTAAACAACAGAAGAGGTGCTTTTTTTTTACTTCGGACAGTAACGAATCGCAGGTTAACTATGTGTACATCAGCAACTTCCTGAACCGTTGTCTCCAAGTTGTAATAATGGGCGAGATTACCGCATGTCAAGCATGGCGCAATTGGGACGTATGCCTTTGCGAAACAATATGAACGAATGCAAGCAGTTCGGTGAATGGATAAGCAAAAAATGTGTTCATAGAATATCGGCATGCTGTGAAAGGTAGCGTAAGGGTGCTGTCATTCACAGGTCGAACTCCTATTTGTTCGCAGTCGTTGTTCCATGCATTTAGGTATAGGAATGCATTCCATGCATTCCGAGTAAATACGTTTAAAATCCAGTAGGATTTTCAGGCATCTTGTCATACATAACAATATAACTCTCCACCACATTTAAAAACGAGTGAAAAACAACACTATAATGCAATAATGTGATCTACAGGTGGGAATAAATCCTTCAGAAAGTAGTGGGGAGATGCCAATTAAAGACACCAGGTGGGAATATATGCTAGGAGAATGAAACACACATTCGCTACTCAATTTTCCCGGTGTGATAGGATTGTATTAGCTTTGTGTCAGACGCCTTGCCAAGCAACGCCTAAAGCTTTTACTAAATCTGTGAGCAGTAATGGCATGCGGCAGTGTTCCAGATTTTTGCTGCACTGCAAAGGAAAGCCAACTCCGTCGTTTTCAGTGCACAACGTGACAAATGCAGCTGAAGGTCGACTGGACACCCATGCCTCACAGACTGTGATTTCGCTGCACTTGGTGGACACAGACTGGAGGGCATTAGGGGTGACTTTGCATTATAAATGCGGGAAGATCTTGATGCAATCACGCTGAATAATGAGCTTCTCAATTATGGCCCATCGTACACCGATAAATGCTTGGAAGAACTATGGCGAAATGCTCTTTTAATAACCCCACCGAAGTATTTAAGGACTTGCCCTGAGCACGTGCAACGTCTTTCACCAGAACCTCGTGCAACCTCGTGCAACCACGTGCAACCTCTAAGACTGCTTAATCTTCGTACTAAAGAACAGCCAAAAACCTTCATGTGAAGAGCGTCGCCTACTGCGAGAAATGCACTAGTATGTCTTTTGAAAGGCATGTTTTTAGTCTTTTACTTGGTGATGTTGAGGGTGCTGATTAAAATGGTGAATCTTGTGTAAGATTATGGGACAGGTTTTTTTTTAGGTTTAGCACCACACCCATGGTGCGCATGAAGACGCGAGCATGCGCAATATGATCAACGAAATGGTCGACGCGCCCTTAAACCGCAACAACTAACGAAGACGCGCGCGTGCGCGCGAGTACGCCATTTTTTAACATGGAAGGCGAAGCCGACGTGGGTGTGGAAGGTGACTCAGCTGATGATAAGTGGCGAGCTGTGTGCAATGCAAACAGCACGAGTTGAGGCGCACCAGTCAGCACCCAGCAATATAACATGCGACTAAATATCGGTCGGTGAAGAAGTAACCGGCTCGATCTGTGGCTAAGTGCGCGGCAAGAGATAATTGGAGAGATTCGTCAGGTATCTTCATTTCAATTCGCTGCAGAACATGGCATTCCCTGAGTCTTGGTTTGGCAAGTCTAAAAAATAGATATAGCCGTATCCAACAACTTCAGTCCACGAATTGCTGTTGAATGTGACGTGGGATGTGCTTCAGAATACTGCATAAAATAGGCTTGAGTCCCATTTCGGTAGTGCAAAAAGAGGCGAAGCATCAGAAATGATGTGATTCTTTCACCAGAAACTAAGCCGGGTCTTCCGACGAACCTTTTCGATGTGAATAGCACATCACAGTGTGTCAAAAGAATCCGTTCTGATCCCACCGGTCTTACAAATGAATGGTGATCTGTTTGCGATTCATTTATTATCGCTGCCTCCATGTTTTCCCTTCAAAAGAACGTTAGAAGCGTAGCTGTGCTTTTCAAAGAACTTCTTTGGAAGAATTCTGCGGGGAGTATCATAATGCTGTCATAATTGAATAGGACAACAAGATCTCTGAGTGTTTTTTTTTAAAGAATAATGACGGTTCTGAAGTGTCTCCCGGTGTAGAGATTCTATGGTTGTTTGGGTCTGATCTTGTTTTCGATGACTGGAGTTATTTTGGAGGCAAAATGCAATAACCATGTGCATTAATTTTGATTAAGTTGTGCCTCCATGCCATACTCGTAGGCAGTATGATATGTGCGTGAATATGTGTGCTTGGATGTGGAGGTGCAGTGCTTTGGGGCTGAAGTGATGTCGCGTTCTGTTAAGAACGATGAGCGCTCCGAAACATATTTGAGCTACCATTTATATATAAAATCCCAAAATAGTACAGGATTGAATGTAGTGCCGAGTATTTTGATGGTTTTGAGGGTCGAATAACATTGTCAACACCTTGAAAAAGAAATATTTATGCCTTCTGACGGAGTTCTTTGATCCAATGGTGACAAAATGAGCTTTTCAGCCTTCTTTTGAGTTAGTTTAATGGAAACCAACTTTGAAGTGTTTGGAGCGAATTTTCAAGCTGAATTTTGAGCTCTCAGAAGTCGTTCAGATAACGCCCAACGAAAACTGTGGTCATCATCCACGTAAGAAATTGAATGGCCATGAAGGAACTTGCAAGATCATTTGCAAAGAGTCTAAGCAAGTCGCCAATGATTTGCAGATCCCAATTTCGATTTGTCTCATGTTGATTCCAAAGTGCCGTTGGAAGCCTGGGTGGTGCTTGGTTGTCTTCGTCATCTTGCTCTTATATCCTGAAGGTACGTTGCATTAAAGTATTCCAAGACTAGGAGAAGCTCATCGAGTAAGTCTTCGTATAATGCTTGGTAATTGTCTTCCAGGGGCACGAATGTAGGCACCAGCAGCCTGGTCTTAAAATCATTAATTTATGTTGTTTTCGTCAAAATATGACGCTTGAGGCCATTCATTCTGAACTTTGCGGCACACGATTATCACAGATGAAAGAAAGAAGTCGCATAATTCTTGCTGGAAGGGTTGTTTGGTCATTAATAGCAAACAGTTCGAAGTCTCATTGTATTGTTTCCGGCATAGAAGTAAAGTTTTCGCTGATTTGAAAGTACACTGGGGTCCCGCCAGCGACGAGCCACTCTACGTGAAGAGACCTCATGTGGCGGCACATCTACATGACCTCATGTGGCGGCACATCTACATGACCTCATGTGGCGGCACATCTACATGACCTCATGTGGCGGCACATCTACATGACCTCATGTGGCGGCACATCTACATGACCGCATGTGGCGGCACATCTACATGACCTCATGTGGCGGCACATCTACATGAGCAGACCTCATGTGGCGGCACATCTACATGACCTCATGTGGCGGCACATCTACATGACCTCATGTGGCGGCACATCTACATGACCTCATGTGGCGGCACATCTACATGACCTCATGTGGCGGCACATCTACATGACCTCATGTGGCGGTACATCTACATGACCTCATGTGGCGGCACATCTACATGACCTCATGTGGCGGTACATCTACATGACCTCATGTGGCGGCACATCTACATGACCTCATGTGGCGGCACATCTACATGACCTCATGTGGCGGCACATCTACATGACCTCATGTGGCGGCACATCTACATGACCTCATGTGGCGGCACATCTACATGACCTCATGTGGCGGTACATCTACATGACCTCATGTGGCGGTACATCTACATGACCTCATGTGGCGGCACATCTACATGACCTCATGTGGCGGTACATCTACATGACCTCATGTGGCGGCACATCTACATGACCTCATGTGGCGGCACATCTACATGACCTCATGTGGCGGCACATCTACATGACCTCATGTGGGCACATCACAGACTAGCGGCTCATCATGTGGCGGCACATCTACATGACCTCATGTGGCGGTACATCTACATGACCTCATGTGGCGGCACATCTACATGACCTCATGTGGCGGTACATCTACATGACCTCATGTGGCGGTACATCTACATGACCTCATGTGGCGGCACATCTACATGACCTCATGTGGCGGTACATCTACATGACCTCATGTGGCGGTACATCTACATGACCTCATGTGGCGGCACATCTACATGACCTCATGTGGCGGTACATCCACATGAGCAGACCTCATGTGGCGGCACATGAGCAGACCTCATGTGGCGGCACATCTACATGACCTCATGTGGCGGCACATCTACATGACCTCATGTGGCGGTACATCCACATGAGCAGACCTCATGTGGCGGCACATCTACATGACCTCATGTGGCGGCACATCTACATGACCTCATGTGGCGGTACATCTACATGACCTCATGTGGCGGCACATCTACATGACCTCATGTGGCGGTACATCCACATGAGCAGACCTCATGTGGCGGCACATCTACATGACCTCATGTGGCGGCACATCTACATGACCTCATGTGGCGGCACATCTACATGACCTCATGTGGCGGCACATCTCATGACCTCATGTGGCGGCACATCTACATGACCTCATGTGGCGGCACATCTACATGACCTCATGTGGCGGTACATCCATCATGAGCAGACCTCATGTGGCGGCACATCTACATGACCTCATGTGGCGGCACATCTACATGACCTCATGTGGCGGCACATCTACATGACCTCATGTGGCGGCACATCTACATGACCTCATGTGGCGGTACATCTACATGACATGGCAGACCTCATGTGGCGGTACATCTACATGACCTCATGTGGCGGCACATCTACATGACCTCATGTGGCGGTACATCTACATGAGCAGACCTCATGTGGCGGCACATCTACATGACCTCATGTGGCGGCACATCTACATGACCTCATGTGGCGGTACATCTACATGAGCAGACCTCATGTGGCGGCACATCTACATGACCTCATGTGGCGGCACATCTACATGACCTCATGTGGCGGTACATCTACATGAGCAGACCTCATGTGGCGGCACATCTACATGACCTCATGTGGCGGCACATCTACATGACCTCATGTGGCGGCACATCTACATGACCGCATGTGGCGGTACATCTACATGAGCAGACCTCATGTGGCGGCACATCTACATGACCTCATGTGGCGGCACATCTACATGACCTCATGTGGCGGCACATCTACATGACCTCATGTGGCACATCTACATGACCTCATGTGGCGGCACATCTACATGACCTCATGTGGCGGCACATCTACATGACCTCATGTGGCGGCACATCTACATGACCTCATGTGGCGGCACATCTACATGACCTCATGTGGCGGCACATCTACATGAGCAGACCTCATGTGGCGGCACATCTACATGACCTCATGTGGCGGTACATCTACATGAGCAGACCTCATGCAACGGCACGTCCAAATGACCCCGCCGCATGAGCAATGCTGGGTGCCACACCGGCTCTGGCTCCCTGATCATTTTTTGTTTTCGATGTGCTGTCTTGATATGCTTTTCCATGTGCTGTACTACAAACACGTAAGACGCTTCATTGTTGGCAAAAACTGCATACACCGTAGGGAGAGGGATTCCGATCACCCTCTCCTCCATGGGCTCATTTTCGATACAAATTTCTTGCGACCTTGAAGGTGCTGTCGACCATTAATTGCTCGATGGATCGGGTAACTCCAAATTGTGTGCAATTGAAAAATAATGATTCGACTATCACTATGACTGTCTTCTTCAGGGATGTGTCAGTGTGAATGAACGATTGTTAAATTATACTGATCAATGTTCTTTGGGAATTTTGGTTGGATTACGCCTATATTACTGACTGTTCTTGAGGCGGTAGGAGGTTCGTTTTCACTCTCAGTCGATTTGCTGTTCTTCCAAGTGTTTATCTTTCTGCGAGCGAGACGGCGATTGATTATGGAACTGAAATCCTGCTGTTCCGGATAATCATCGAAGGTAGTTTGTCAGACTGCTCTTCTGCTCTCCTCTCCATGGTTTGGGCGGTTTGTGTTCTGTGAACTTCGTCGTGACTTGGTGCGTGTCCAGTGTGATGAATGCTACTGCTACAGGGCAATTTTCTCCGCGAATTAATTTTGCTCAGCC
This sequence comes from Ashinkailepas kermadecensis, assembly GCA_034440615.1. Classification (NCBI taxonomy): domain Eukaryota; kingdom Metazoa; phylum Arthropoda; class Thecostraca; family Neolepadidae; genus Ashinkailepas; species Ashinkailepas kermadecensis. The sequence continues at coordinate 202,867 of JAOTOM010005134.1, read as the reverse complement.
GGCACACTGTAGCCTTGGAGAACAAATCTAGCATGATGCGTTGCTATTATTCGCTTGTTGTAAATGACAAGCATAGCCTCGATAATTTATTTGTATCCTCCACAAATTGTGGGAGACACGTGGCTGATCCACAGCTTCATTTTGAAACTATGCTGAATGACTAGGCTACAACTAATAATGCTCAGATTTCAACCGAAATTCATTAAACTAAAACTGAAGTTGACAAGGAACAAAACTGTCAACCTAAAACTGAATAGCAGGCCCAACAAGCTGAATTGTTGTGTCATCAGGATTAGCTTTTCACTTGGTGCACATGGTATATTTGTGTTTTTGGGCGCGTTGACTACGTTGGTCATTTTTTCCACATGACTTGGTGCACCTGGTGCAATGTATGTGCAAGATTGAAATGTTAAATTGGAGCAACAGCTGCCTTTTCTTCTTTAAATGACGTCACCCTTGAATTTTTCCATCATGGCCGACTTGGCGGTTGGGTAGTCGAGAGCGCGTGGCATTGGCCGCGGGTATTGCGCCTGCGGCTATTGAAGACGACCGTTCGCCATCGATCTGGCGATTATTGCTGCCGCCGCACCACTCTGCGGCTGCCACGCCATCAACAGAAGGTGACGCGAATGGCGCTCCACAGTCAGAATGCTGACGTGGTTGGCTCTGCAGCCGCGGCAGCACTCTGCGGGTGCCACGTCATCAACAGAAAGTGACGCGAATGGCGCTCCACAGCCAGAATGCTGATGTGAATGGCCATCGTGATCGGAATGTTCACGGTGAGTGACGTACTTCTGTTACCTACACCCGCATAGTGCTGTCGGTGTAGGCAATATATAGCAAAGAGAAACAGTAAGGAAATAGGCCACAATAAACTTCGGTAGCGCTCCGTCTTTTTCTCTCTCCCTCTCTCTATCTCTCTATCTATCCATCTTTCTATCTCGCTATCTCGCTATCTCTATATATCTCTATCTCTCTATATCTCTATCTCTCTATATCTCTATCTTTATATCTCTCTATATATCTACCTCTCTATATCTATATCTCTATATCTCTCTACCTCTTTATCCATCACTCTCTAGCTCTATCTATCTATCTCTATATCTATCTATCTGTATTTCTATATATCTCTCTACCTCTCTCTCTCTCTCTCTCTCTCTATATCTATCTATATATCTATTTATATCTCTTTCCATCTGTCTATCTATATATCTATATATCTCACTATCTCTCCATCTCTCTATCTCTATATCTCTATGTGTCTATTTCCCTGTATCTCTATGTGTCTATTTCTCTATATCTCTCTATCTATTTATGTCTATTTCCATATCTCTCTATCTCTAGATCTCTCTATTTTTATATCTTGCTATCTCTAGATCTTTCTATCTTTCTATCTTTCTATCTTGCTATCTTGCTATCTTTCTATCTTGCTATCTTGCTATCTTGCTATCTTGCTATCTTGCTATCTTGCTATCTTGCTATCTTGCTATCTTGCTATCTTGCTATCTTGCTATCTTGCTATCTTGCTATCTTGCTATCTTGCTATCTTTCTATCTTTCTATCTTTCTATCTTTCTATCTTTCTATCTTTCTATCTTTCTATCTTTCTATCTTTATATCTTTCTATCTTTCTATCTTTCTATCTTTCTATCTTTCTATCTTTCTATATTTCTATCTTTCTATCTTTCTATCTTTCTATCTTTCTATCTTTCTATCTTTCAATCTTTCAATCTTTCAATCTTTCTCTCTTTCTATCTTTCTATCTTTCTATCTTTCTATCTTTCTATCTTTCTATATTTCTATCTTTCTATCCTTCTATCTTTCTATCTTTCTATCTTTCTATCTTTCTATCTTTCTATATTTCTATCTTTCTATCTTTATATCGTTCTATCTTTATATCGTTCTATCTTTATCTCTCTCTCTCTCTCTCTCTCTCTCTCTCTCTCTCTCTCTCTCTCTCTCTCTCTCTCTCTCTCTCTCTCTCTCTCTCTTCCGTTCTCTCCGACCGGTGGTAGGGTAATCCTGGTCGGGATATCTTGTGCTTACACAAAGGAACATCCCGTAGCAGCCGGGCCGTTCTCACGCACCAATGGCGGCCGCCCAGTTCCAAACGGACGCCGACATGCAAATGGCCCGCGCGTGGCAGGCTGGGGTGTGTGTGGCTGTGGCAGGGCCCGTCCTCAGCGCGTGGCAGACTGGGGTGTGTGTGACTAGAGCAGGGGTGGGGTGTGCGGCTTCAGGGTCGCCCACGCATGGCAGTCCGAGGGTGTTTGTGACTGTGGCAGGGTCTGTCCTCAGCGCGTGGCAGGCTGGGGTGTGTGTGACTAGGGCAGGGGTTGTCCTCAGCGCGTGGCAGGCGGGGGTGTTTGTGACTGTGGCACGGTCTGTCCTCAGCGCGTGGCAGGCTGGGGTGTGTGCGGCTGTGGCAGGGTCTGTCCTCAGCGCGTGGCAGTCCGGGATGTTTGTGACTGTGGCATGGTCTGTCCTCAGCGCGTAGCAGGCTGGGGTGTGTGTCCCGGGGGCAGGGTTTGCCCTCACCTCTGTTGTGCAGGAGGTGCCAGGGAGCCGGCACCTGGTGCCCCCTGGCCACTGAGCGGTAGACGATGGCACAGCTAGGGCAGGTGGATGGAGTAAATAATAGGACACTTGCTTTGATGCCTCCTGCGAAGTATGTACATTCCCCTCACCACACAATCACGTCTGCAATGACTGTCACAAGAGCTATGAGTGTGCATTTGCGTTCCAAAGGTATGATCGCCGAATTTGTTTATTCTTTGCTTCGTCAGCCATCTCTGTAGGTTGCCAACTGTTTTCACAGTACGGACGGATTTTTTCCCAGCGCATTCCAGCGCAAGTGGAAATCACACTCTTCTTAATTTGTAAGCTTAAACAATATACGGCATTAGCGAAGCGGCGCCATTTTGGCTGAAGTCGTTTTTAGAAGGGTAGTGGTGAACGGAAAGGCCTCAGATTGAGTACCTGTCAGGTCGGGCACATCTTGGTGGAATATGGCCGTAGCAGTCAAGGCACTCCAATTTCAAGATAAGCAACTAAGATCAGGGACACTGAGGGGAGGGGGAGGGGGGGGGGGCATGATACCTCATTATTTCACAAAATTTTACACTTGCAGATGCACCGACATCCAAATTCCAGCAATATATAGAATACACACTTCATTGATAGCTACTGACTATGCACTAATCAGATATTCTTGAATGTCACTGTCACATCTTTTCTGCAATATAGGAATTGTTCTTGAGTTCCCTGTTATTATCATTTACTTACTCGTTCGCTGGCGTTTTTGCTTTGCAGTTGCGACCTACTGTTTGGCTTGCGACGGTCTCGACCCCCGTTTGTTTCAGCCGTTCCGTTTTCGTCGATGTACGGCTGAAAGACGCCAAAGGGGCCTCAGTGTGGCCCCGGGCGAGTTCGGCAGCAAGGGCACGAGACAGAGCCTCGGGGTCGTGAAGCGCCGACTGGTTGTTGGGGCGGGCGGAGCTGACGAGAGGGCCCGTTTACCCTATGTCCGCGCCCACGCGGAGGCGCGAGCAGACCGTCTCCAACGCTACCGGGCTGACGGCGGGAGCTGCGATTGCCGCGAGAGCTGCTGGATCAACCGGCGAACTTAAGTAAGCGACAGAGAGCTCGGCGAGCGACGCTGGGACGGGGACTCGCGGTAACGTGGCTGGCATAGATGAGCTAGTCGTGCTGGGGAAGCTCACCAGCTGGGGTACGGGCGGTGGTCTCCGTAAGCGTGCGGCGGGAAAGGCCGGGGAGGCTGATCGTGGTGTTGGGCGGCGGGGTGCCCCTCGCCGCACCGGGAGCACGCGTGTCGGCGCCGGCAAGACTCTGGCTTGGTGCACCGTCCCAAGTTGTATCGAATACAAATCTCGGTCTCCGGCCCCCAGCGGGGGGCCGCTAAGAAGTTTGGGTACGGCGCGTTATTAGCGTGGAGAGCGAGCCAGCCAGGCCGAGGGGGGAGATGGGTGGCCGCCAGGGGCTGTACGGCCGCCAAGGGCTGAGAGGCGCGCACGGCGTCGGTCAGGGAGGCGGCATCGTGGTAATCGTACGGGTACTGCGCCATGTGGGTGCGTGCGCGGATATCGATGTCCTTGAGCTGGGCGGTGCCGAGCCCGTCCGCCCTACCCTGCAGCCAGTGCAGGTACGTAAGCCACTGCACGGCGAGGGAGGGGACAAAATATGCACGATAGGTGGCGATCGCCGTCACGCCGCGCACGTAGTTGGCCACGCAGGTGGGTGGGGCCCGGGCGCGGTCGGTCTTGGTGGCCCGGTAGAGGTGCAGCTGGGGGTACAGGACGTCGTCCACGTCGACGACGTGGTCGCGCCTTTTCAGCTCGTCCAGCAGGATGCGCCCTACTGTGGGGAGCTTGAGGAACCTCGGCGGATCCGGGCGGCCGGAGGTGAGTGGGACCAGGCTGAGGTCATCGACCTCGCTGGCTCCAGATGGGCCTGGGAGGGGCGATGGCCGCGCGTTGGAGGCGACGTCCGAGCAGTCCCGGGGGTCGTCGGAGACCGTGCTGGAGCCGCTACTACTTGTGGACGCATGTAGGGTGGAAGACCCAGCGATGGAGCGCCGCCGTGTAGTGACGGACCGTCCACGTGGGTGCGCGGCAGGAGCCACGGGCGGGGAGGGTGGGCCGGCGTCAGTTTGGCCAGCCGAGACTGGGAGGCAGACTGGCGCCGTCGTGCCGCGGGCGGCGCGGTCGGTGACGCGCGGGGCCGTGCGGGGCGGATGATGGTGGCGACTGTGGCTAGGGACCCTGTCGGCAGGGAACATGTGTCAACTACTGGCGGTCGGTGTGGCACGGCCGCGGCCATACGTGATCTGGTCAGTGGGACCGTACGAATGGCGTCCGCGGACGTTCAGGCCCCAGGGGCATGAGCCCGGACGTGATCCGGTGGTCCAGTCAGGGGGATGGTACGAGCGGCATCAGCGGATAGCCAGGCACAATTAACTAAGCTGCTCAGTGGGACCTACCAGCGGCGTCTGCGGACGGCCGGGCCCCGGGGCACGGTCTGGTCAGTGGAACCATGGCAGAGGCGTCGGCGGAAAGCCAGGGCCGGGCACATGAACTCGTCAGTGGGACTAGCGGTGACCAGTGACATTAGCGGTGACCAGTGACATTAGCGGTGACCAGTGACATTAGCGGTGACCAGTGACATTAGCGGTGACCAGTGACATTAGCGGAAAGCCAGGCCCATAGTACAAAGACCTAAGCCGTGGTGTCAGCGGACAGCCAAGCCGGCGCAAGATGTGGGCGATGGAACCGGAGCCGTGGTGTCAGCGGACACCAGGCCGGTGCAAGACGCGGGCGGTGGAACATGAGCCGCGGTATCACCGAACAGCCAGGCCTCGGGGTGTGAGCTGGTCGGTAGGACCTTCGCGGGGACGGCTCCCAGCAGGGCGGACCAGAGCATATAGCAGTGGCGCCAAAGTGCTTGTCACGGAACTGTGACGACCATCCATGGGCTGGGCCAGACCCATTGGTGGGTTGGGTACACTGGTAGGTGCAGTTACCGGCGCGTAGGTTCGAGAGCGATGGGGGAGGGCGGCTGACGTGGCGCGGGCGTGTGGGGGTGGGGGCGCCGGGAGGCGAAGCTCATACCTTTCGACTTGGTGGTGCCGGTTGGCGTTCTCTTTCGGCCCATGGCAGGGCACTAGGTGCGAAGGCGGGAACTAGGTGGTCACTGCACACGGGGAACCACTACCGTTCCTGCTTTGTCCGGGTGTCCCTGCCGGAAGGCGCTCGGTGACTGCGGCGAGGGACGTTGTTAGATATCAAAACGCAATTCAGCAGCCGACAGATCGCCTGGCGCGCCTAGGGCGGCATCTACCGGCACCGAGTACAGATAGTAGTTCGATGCCGCTAATGGTGGCGGGACAGCCCGCCGCGTTGCTCGCCGCGCACAGGAGGGCGGGCTGAGCGGTTACCACATGGCGGCTCGTAACAATGCTAATAACCATTGCCCTCACGGGAATATACTATGATGTCAAAATGCTCATACGTTTAAGGTATATTCTATCATGCCTTTTCATACTTATCACACTTTTTATATAATATATCATACTTGGTGGCTTGAAAGTGAAGGTCAATCCGTACCTATTCATTTCACATATTTTCTCGAAACCCATTCATTCCCCTCCATTATCAGTGCCAAACGGACATCCGTGCTGATAACCAACTTGTGTTATACTCTAGCAACCACTCCTGGGCACCTGCGCGCGTCGGCCGACCTACGTCAACATGCATGACGGGCAACTTGTGATGAGAACACTTTGGACGTGATGCTAGCCACCCGGCTTAAAGTTGAAGTGGCAGTGTGTCAGAGTGTGCTTGAATCGGACCACTCAGAGACTGCTCGTATGGTGTCACGTGAGGGAACGTGTGCTCCACCGGCGTCTGGCTAGCCCTGTTCGACAGGCGTTCCACGATGTAGTGGAGTAAGCGTACTGAAGAGACTAGCAGACGTCGTTTACAATTGGAGATGTCCGTTAACAGCTTAAATGAAGACTACCGGGATCATTTGAGCAAATGGTTGTAGTTTACAAAAGAAAATGTGCTCGACAGGAATGTCATTGAGAGTAGCAGCATGCTGTTCTGGAAGTCTTGATCACATATGCATAACAGACTCAAATGTCCACCAACACACATATCAGAAGGAAATCATATTCATCCCGTGACTGCGGTAGTGGTCCTGTAGTTGAACGGCACCTTACACATCGGAGTGCGGGGACGAGTGATCTAGGGGTAAGATGCTCGTCTCGCAATCGAAAGATTGTGGGTTCGAATCTCACCTGTAGCTACTCTTCGCCCGCGACCAATCGGCGTGAGAGATTGGCGACGCTATATGACTCAACGGTCGACGTGTCGTAAAACCAATAACCAACCAACACATCAGAGTGCACCATCACCCCCACCACCAAACAACGGCTTAGGAGCCAGCCCGTTAAAAATCAGAGTGCACCCTCTCCCCCACCACCGTACAAACTCTTCTTCTCTCAGCAGTGTGAGTAAGAGCTTCCAATGCCCATATTATTTGCAAATTTTGCAAGATGAAGGTAATGTGGCCACCTAATCATGTTCATCAAACGACACACTTATGCATTTTCATTGTTGAATGCATTCAGAGAGCGGAGTTTGCGACTTATAAGGGGAATTAAGCACACGAAGGTAGCGACACAGCAACGCGTGCCTGATGCGCTGCATGCCGTGCCTGATGCGCTGCATGCCGTGCCTGATGTGCTGCATACCGTGCCTGGTGTGCTGCATGCCGTGCCTGATGTGCTGCATACCGTGCCTGATGTGCTGCATACCGTGTCTGATGTGCTGTATACCGTGCCTGATGTGCTGCATGCCGTGCCTGATGTGCTGCATACCGTGCCTGATGTGCTGCATACCGTGCCTGGTGTGCTGCATGCCGTGCCTGATGTGCTGCATACCGTGCCTGATGTGCTGCATACCGTGTCTGATGTGCTGTATACCGTGCCTGATGTGCTGCATGCTGTATTTTTGTCGGTAGCAGCGATTGAGGTATGCTTTGTGAGTTGGAGAGGAACCGAGTCGATACAAGCTACACACTGGTGGTCTGGACTCACGTGGATATCACGAGAGTTAATACGGCGGCGTTTGTCGCTGTCACTGTTCGTGTTTGACAATTGTACTCATTTGTGACAGCGGAAAGAGAAGCCAACAATTAATCCAGTGCTGCTGACGATTTTGTTCGACTCATGATAAATTGTGGCTGCCATCTGCTGAGTAAAATACGGTGAGATTGGCTGCATAACCGTGCATTCGCACGCTGGTACGAAGGCCCCATGTCAAAACAACGAGGCATGGTATTTGTTGGCACTAATTTGTTTTTGTTATGCAGCAATTTGTTTGTAATAAAGTCACACTTCCTCGGATATTACATGACTATGTCAAGAAGGCCCGGTATTTTCAGGGCTAGTATTTGTCTAGGCTGGGGGACGTGATGTGGTAATCGCCACAAATGACTCACTAACAACTTCAGCGAATGATAAGAACATAGATGGAAAGCATGTAGCAACAATCGTGCGTAGTAAACATGGATTAAGTCGTGATTTAGCAACAAACTGCTTACTAACACAATGCGCTATCTGTTGAAGTTTCGAAGAACTTATAAATCCTACAGAGAAGTTGTTTCGACCGTAATCAAAGGAGTAATATTCTGAACTATTCACATTTTCTGGCCATTTCTAGAGGGTACTGGGTTAAAATTACATGCAACTCATTTTCTGAATTTGACACCTACCTTTAAAATGTACTTGATACCCCGTTTCCTGAAGTACGCACCTCACTTTCCCACTCTTCAAATCTGATCATGCGATCAGCGAACTCCGGACTATATGGCATCTGGTGTGCATTTCTGGTTTCTTATAATATTTGTGAACATCACACCACTGATCCCTAGCCTGTATCAGTCCCTACGTGCCGACTGCATTTGGATCTTAGTGTTTCTTCATTCTTTCCCAAAAGCAGACCCCTGGATCCTGGCTGCCATTGACCCTTTCGCGACCGGAGACCCTTGGTTCATGCATCATATCGGCTTGACAGTACAGATAATGCCAACGTAGCCTGTGTGAAATAGTAATAATTACATAGAGCATTCGATCTTCTTTTGGTTACAAGTTGTCAAATCATCCAATTTGTGTATTCCACAACTGCATCACCGCTGTTCACCTCTAGGTCGTACAAAGTGCTGCTCGTACAGCCAGATTCATAGCTATATCGGCTTGCATATGAATCACAGAAATCATGTCATATTTGGAATGAAGCAGCTGCCCGCAACCGGCCACCACCATACGCTCGCTTAATTAACAAAACGCGTCGCCTAATGTCGTCTAATGTATCCATTGATAGCACATATTTACTTGAGATTTCATCACGAAAGCGCGAACTTCGCTCAACGTCACCAAACTCTCCGGTGGGTTGAAATTGCCAGAGGCTTTCTTCCGCGATGGTACCGCGGCAAAGGCAGATCAGTCGGACTTTTACCAGGCGACTTCGCCACTTGCTCTGCAGCGCGTCCCTGAGCGGACTGTTTGCCACCAAGCAGCGTGACACGGTGCAACAGCCGCGTGTCTATTGTGCAGACGTCGCCCGGTCGCCGCCCGGGGCGGTATTGACGCTGCCCACAGCCGACAGCCCCCCCCTGTTCGGTGCGTCGGCATTCCAGCGTCTCATTACAACGCGCCGCCATGATGAATGGAGAACAGTGTCGGCGCCGACCGGCGCCCTGTTCGCCAAATCAACCGCCATACGTCAGCACGCGCGGAAGCGCGCGAAATTGCGCCCAGTCCGAACCCGCACGGACCGGCTGACCGGCGACAGCCTCCGTCCCGACGGCGACAGCCTCCGTCCCGACCGGCTGACCGGCGACAGCCTCCGTCCCGGCGGCGCCCGCCGCGTGTTGACGTTCTGGCCGCAGGGAACTCCGGCTGCAGCTGATGAACGCGACCATTTCGGTAGCAGGTCGCGACTCAGGCTGTGAGGTCGGCAGGAGCGAGGGCAAGCGAAGCAGCTAGTCTCGTGACAAAGGCGAGCCGTGTATGTGTGTTTCGCTCAAATGGGGTGTGTGCATGGGGGTGCAGGAAAAGAGCAAGATGTCCGCGACACTTAGCACATAATGCAGACAGAGAGAGAGAGACATTTCGGTAGCAGGTCGCGACTCAGGCTGTGAGGTCGGCAGGAGCGAGGGCAAGCGAAGCACTAGCTAGTCTCGTGACAAAGGCGAGCCGTGTATGTGTGTTTCGCTCAAATGGGGTGTGTGCATGGGGGTGCAGGAAAAGAGCAAGATGTCCGCGACACTTAGCACATAATGCAGACATAGAGAGAGAGAGAGAGAGAGAGAGAGAGAGAGAGAGAGAGAGAGAGAGAGAGAGAGAGAGAGAGAGAGAGAGAGAGAGAGAGAGAGAGAGAGAGAGAGAGAGAGAGAGGGAGAGGGAGAGGGAGAGGGAGAGGGAGAGGGAGAGGGAGAGGGAGAGGGAGAGGGAGAGGGAGAGGGAGAGGGAGAGAGAGGGAGAGGGAGAGGGAGAGGGAGAGAGAGGGAGAGGTAAATGGAATGTGAGGAAGAGGAAGAGAGAGATGGATAGGGAAAGAGAGTGAAAGAGGGAGACAGATAAGATGAGAGAGAAAATACGAGTGAGGGGAGAGGATGAATGTCCGTGGGCTGAAGTTGGCGTTAAGACAAATGGAGAGGCGATTACTTCTTGTTGTGGATGTATAGCCACTCTCAGCTGGACAATGTCTGGCCGCCCAACAGCAGCGTTCGTGAGCTGCCCGCTGCCACTTCTGATATGGGATCCCGCGAGTCTCGCCTGTCACGGTACATAACCCCCGAATCCAATCTCCAAAACTGGCCAACTCAAACACATAATATTAATTGGACATATTATTCTAACCTATTAATATTCAAAGTGACCTCATTTGTCGCCACCAGTGCGTGCAGAAGCGCGCTTGCATCAAGCCAACCGAGCTGGCCTGCTCCTTTTTCGTCTAAAATGGCGCACTGTGTTCGCACTGATCCGGACAAACCCAGTCGCAATGACCCAATACGCTGGAAATTGGCCGGCATATATCCAGAGAAGTCATCACCGAAGACGTGGGTGAACGACGCGGAACGCCAACCCTTCAATAAGTATCGATTACCCTTGGTCATACTTTACTGAAGCAGCGCTGTGCTAATGCTACGAACTGCGCAGCTAACTTGCCACACTTTTGCTCAACGTCGCTTCCCTAATTTCACAAAGTTGTCAACAAGAGCAGGTCCGGATTAGCCGCTCGGGTATGGGAAGCGATTGACCACCGGCTAAAATTGGTATTCGCCACGGATTTGTCGAAGTTTCGACACCTTAAGCTGCTGGGGACTGTGATCCGCTCACCTCTCCAGGTGTCCAGGGCTATGATCCGCTCACCTCTCCAGGTGTCCGGGGTTGTGATCCGATCACCTCTCCAGGTGTCCAGGGCTGTGATCCGCTCACCTCTCCAGGTGTCCGGGGTTGTGATCCGCTCACCTCTCCAGGTGTCCAGGGCTGTGATCGCTCACCTCTCAGTGGGGGTTTTCCCTCACCCTCCCTGTTCTCCGGGGGGCTGTGATCCGCTCACCTCTCCAGGTATCCAGGGATGTGATCCGCTCACCTTTGCAGGTGTCCAGAGATGTGATCCGCTCACCTATCCAGGTGTCCAGGGCTGTGATCCGCTCACCTCTCCAGGTGTCCAGGGCTGTGATCCGCTCACCTCTCCAGGTGTCCAGGGCTGTGATCCGCTCACCTCTCCAGGTGTCCAGGGCTGTGATCCGCTCACCTCTCCAGGTGTCCTGAGATGTGATCCGCTCACCTCTTCAGGTGTCCAGGGCTGTAATCCGTTCACCTCTCCAGGTGTCCATCCACGGTAACGCTCGCATTATGCATTGAGCTTGTTCAATGTGACCTCCAATATGCCTTTCCGATGGAAAAAAATGTTGTGGTCTTGGCAGATAAAAAGCGAGGAAAAAGATGTCCAAGTTTGTACCGACGAAGAGTTTTACACTGGACTGATCTTGCTGGTCAAGGACAGCAGCAAATGGAACGTTCTGCTAAAGATATCCCATTGTGCTCGTGGATATCCTCGCTATCCTCGCTTTCCGCCTGGGTAGGCAGGCTCCTTCTTTGCCACCAGAGTAGCGCCATTCGTGCAGGCTAATATGCAGCACTAGTATGTAAGACGTTCCCCCTTGCAAAATGACGGGCTGAACCATACTGCTCACGTGTAACAAATACTGCTCCTTGCATGAACTTAAATGTTCACCAAGCAAGACCACAGCCTCTGCTTTAAGTTAAGAAAAGGGAAAACTAAGGTCTTTCCTGAAAAAGCAAGTGACTTCATGAAGGAAGTCATATTGTAATATGTTTTAAGTTTTTTTGTTTAAAATTCCCCTACCCATTAATAGGTAGGCAGGAGTGCCCTTCCATACCCGTGCGACTTAATTACGTTAAATTACAGGGATGAGAAGTAGGTCATGGTAAGCAAGTCAAAGTAGGTCACACCACTCCCCGCTCCTGTTTCTTGCTGGACAGATCCCGCCACCAGATACTAGTAAAAGATGTTCCTGAAGCCCTCTCAGACAATTAGCAATGCTAGTAACGTCTTCGAGGGCTCCAGGAAACAAAACTGTGCTATAGGTGTTAATGAGGAATTAATATAAAATCCCTAATCTTGCACATGCATCTCCTACTAAACTATTACTACACCAAGGAGAAAAGACGAACGAAGTATGTAGAAAGAAGAAAGAAAAGAAAACATGATACTTAAACGAAAATATCCGAATAATACAACCAGATCACCGTGCATAGCACATCATTATCACTGACATTCATGGCAAAAGTTCATATTTTCTATTAATGTATTGCCTGATGTGTTTTTTTTTCAAATTGATATTATTCCTAGGTACATCTTCAATTCTATGGAAGTGAGAGCAGGTTATTTTATTCCAGGCTTTTGGTGCAATAAAAGGTAATGAAAACATCCTGTAATTGATATCAGAAAAGGGTATTTGAAGGTGCTGTCTAACTCTGAGGCCACCTTGTTGATGAAGTTGAAACATATCAGAGAGAGGTGCTGGTAATGAGTGATTTAGAAAACCTAGCATGATGTAAATACATTGTTCATTAACTATGTCCAGAAACTTTAGAACTCTATGTTTGATAAACAATTCATTTGTATGGTATAAGTAAGGTTTCTTGTCAACAATCCTAATAACACGCTTCTGCAACTTAATAATCTTGTCGAGCTTAGAGTGGTACGTACTTCCCCAGATAACAGCACAGTAATTTAGATATGGCAGTATTAAATAATTATACAGAAGAAGCAATTCACAAGTTGATAGAAAGTACCTAGATTTGCCTATAATTCCAATATTCCTGCTAATTGTTGAAGAAATGGCATTGATATGGCTTTTCCACGTCATCTCTTCATCGATAAATACACCTAAATATTTTATACAGCTATGCCTTGTAATATTAGAAGTATTTATTTTGACATGAAGATCATCACATGGTTTCCTGGAAAAAAAAGTTATATCCAGTCTTATCAGCATTAATAGATAATCTATTGGTATGAAACCATGTAATCATTTTGGGTATTACCTCATCTACTTTAGTTTGTAATTCAAAATGATCATTAGCTGTAATAGTTATGGCAGTATCGTCTGCAAATAGGTAAAAGCTAGCCAAATTGGAAACATTGAAGAGATCGTTAATGTATAGCAGAGGTCCAAGAATCGAACCCTGAGGAACACCTATTATGATAGGTAATGGTTGGGAGAGGATGTCATGTATCTTGGTTCTTTGAGATCTATTTGATAGGTATGAGTTTGAAAGTTTATATATATTTCCCCTAAAGCCAATAAAGTACATTTTTTTTTTGTAACAAAATGCTGATGCTGACAGTGTCAAAGGCTTTTTTCAAATCCAGATACATGGTACAAACTAATTTATTATTTACAAGGGATTTAGTTACTTCGTTATGCATCAGAGCAATTTGCATGTATGTGCTATGTTTTTTCTGAAACCAAATTGCAATGGGAGTATGATATTATTTTCATTTAAAAATGATGATACACTAAGGTGTATTAATCTTTCCAGCACTTTCGAAAATATTGGTAGCAAACAGATTGGCCCATAATTAATAAATTAATTATTTTTCCATGATTTATATACAGGAACTATAACTGCAGATTTTAATGTATCAGGGAATATTGCAGTGCTCAGACAAAGATTAAAGAAGTATACTAGATGTTGCAAAATACTTCTATATGCTCCAAGAAAAACTTTTGTGCTAATTGTATCCATACCTCCACTCACAGGGTTCAAAAACTTAACAATTTCTTCAATTTGAGCTTCATTAACAGAAGGAATATTGTTAATGCTGGCATAGGTAGGCTGTGTAAGATAATATAATTGGCTGTTGTCTGCTGCAGGTATACTTATTCCAATTCACTACCTATCGTTGGAAAAAGGTGTTGTATTGATCAGGTATTTGTTCATTTACACAGGTAGCCCCAGAGTTATCAACAAAGCACATTGGAGGAACTGTTTGCAATTCATTCTTGTTTATAATTTCATTCAAATACGTCCATGTTTTTTTGCCATCACCTTTGCTGTCCTGGATTGCCTTCTTGTAATATAATCGTTTTGCATCCCTAAGCACATTGCGAAGCATGTTCCTATACATTTTGTACTTATTTTCATTCAGTAAAATTATATTCCTAATATATTTTGCATATAGTTTGTTTTTTATATTTATTGAACACAGAAGTGCAGGGGTTACCCATGGTTTAATTGGATTCTTTCTTCTACTGGGTGAAAAGTTTTGGATCATATTTTAATACCTGTTTCATATGCCTTAATAAGTTTGTTGCATGCTTGATTAGCATCAGTCTCAACTTGAAAGGCTTCTAAGATGCTGATGAGGTGATCATTTAATTCACTGATTTTATTCTTATCAAAGACTGTAACTGAATGTCTTGTTATAATTGCTCCACTCAGGGGAGACTCCAGCCCTAGGCAGAATAGCTGTCACAATAACTCTGCTATTGCTTTGCTTCAGGGTGGCCAGAAGGGCCCTGTAGTCCTGCAGCAGCTCCTCACTCCTAGCAGGACCTATGTTGTTCACTCCTACCTGCACTATAACTGTACTAAACTGGTTCTCACTGGTGGCCTGTGCCACCACTGGGACCAGGTATCTGACCTTGGCACCAGGCCTGGTGATGCACCTCCTACCTCTCCGACCTTTACAGAATACCCTATCTAAATGCCTCACACGAGAGTCTCCTACGACTAGCACTTTCTCCTTGCTGCTATCACTATCCTGGGGGCAGTCCTCCAATGCCTGGAACCTATTGGATGTTACTACTCCTGCCTGTTGAGCTGCTTCACTAGGTTGCTTCCCACTCCCACCACCTACCACCTGCCACTCGTTGCCCCCTTGCTTAGGCTCACGCCTCCAAATCCTCCACCCCCTGACTTTAAACCACTGCCCCTCCTGTGAGCTATAACTAGACATCTTCTGTTCACTAGGAACACTTCTCTCTTCAGATCTCCCTGCCACCTCCACAGCAGGAGAAGCTACAGTTACCTGGTGGCCTGTGACCACCTGGGCATAGGATGCCCCTGCTACAGGCTGACCCTTACATGCTGCCCTTTCTGGCCTGCACTGTGCAGAAAGGGAAGCTTTGAGCTCGGAAAGCTCTGCCTTAAGGGCCTTAACCTCATCCTCTAGTGCCTGCATCCTGGTAGTAACCATCCTAAAGGCTGCAGCTTATTCCTAGATTTAGATTGAAAAGTAACTTGCTGCAAAATGATTTACAAAATAACAGAGCAGAGCAAAATAACCGACAAAGCTTAGGTGTATGCTAGTTCCTAACTATGCAGCACTTACCAAGGTAATCACTGTGCATAAATTTGACTGTGGTTTTAAAGAAAGAAGAAATCACTCGCTGAACAACTGCCAAAAATGAAATAAATAGCTGAAAACACTGACACACTACAGAAAGACAGACATTAACCTAAAGACAAAATGGCGCTGTGCAGCGTCGCTAGGTGTAAATAGTATAATCTGCTTGTTAAAAAAGAAACTTATGAGATAAAACTATGCAAATATATGCACAGAAGTAATTGCTAAATACCTATCCACAGTTAAGCCTAGTATACTGCCCGGTTCTGCAAAGACTTATCTGGAAAGTAGGAGCACCACACCGACGTGCTTCTACCTTGACACCTGGCGGCAAAAACGACATCTTGCATTGATATGAAGTACTGAGAATCCATCATTAAAGTTAAGTGGTTTAGGTAAGGTATAATATTTACATTGTGATAATATATGTGCATGAGGAGGGTACTTATCATTCAAATCATTCCCTAGTAATTCCAATGTAGCTCCTTCATGTTTGAGCTTGCTCATTACTCAGGGAAAGAGTCAACTGGAAATAATGATTACATCTGGAAATGGAAAACTTGTAATAATAATTGTGCATGAACAATGAACTGGAAACACACAAAAGAGGGACCATGAATGATCGGAAAGTAAAATGGAAAAGGGAAATTAGAGAGGTAAAGTTCACACCATTAAGAAGCATAGTTTGACAAATAAATCTAGATAGTTTCTTGCCTAGATAAGATGATAGAGGAGCAAGGATTCTATTGCAAGTGAAAGGAACACTTGCCAAGACCATGTGTGGGAAGTTATCAAACATCCCTGCAGCAGTAAACTTTAGCAACACCAGTTGTCTGTGATACCCCCCCCCCCTTCCCAGGCAACAATAACATCACCAGGCAGCATGTCCTCTCATATGCCAACATGATGGTAGATTAACACATGTTCAAAGTTCAAAATCAAGAAATAGGTCCAGATTGAATTGATTATAAGTAAATTGGCATAATAGTTGCCTTCTGTAGTGTTAATTTGCCAAGAACATCAACTCTGATGATCATATATTCAGAAAGAATAAGCATTAACTCTTCACTTGAATGTTAGCTAAAGGCCAATCAGCAATGTTTGTTCAAGCTGTGATTTTACAATAAACCTTTACTTTAAGTTAATTTTATATTAAATTTTTGTCATGTTCAGGTTCACATTACTAAGATCTTCCTGGTGATCAAGGGGCCAGGGAGCAGCATTGCCAAGGTTTTTCATGGCCAATCATCCTTCATAACATACGGTACAGCCGGATTGTTGTGATATATGCATGCTATCGCAATCTCATACAATCCTTGCCACAAGTTATTGCAAGCTTGACATAATATGATCAGAAATCATCAAGTCAATGATTGCTTTGAATTAAAAAAGTGTACAAGTGTATAAGCTCCCAGTGTCCAGATTAAAATATTAAAACTGGTGCTTTTCAGCAGCCCACATACATGCATACACACATTCACTCGACTAGTACCGAAGTGGGTCCAATAGCACAATGGCAGACCGATCCGATACCAGCCTGGGGGCTTCATGCAAGTGAAATATCACATTGGTTACCCAAAAGTATCTAGTCAAGCAAGCTTAAAAAACTTGTACCAGTGAGGATTAATGCTAAGGCACTTCTAATTGAGCACATGATCCAGATAAATCAATCAAAATGTTAACAACATCCACATATGATACCTGAAATATGAGGATAATGATTAGTGATTGAAATTGTCCTTTGATATGGGATTCAGGCCCATGAATAGCACACACGTAGAAGTTGCTTGTTCTCCACATTGCATCCACATCATACATGAGTGCAGGAAATAATATCCGATTTAGACAGTTCAGTTCTAGCCAGGGATGCGGAGCCGGAGCCGGAGCCGGAGCCGGAGCCGCCGGAGCCAGAACATTTGCCCGGAGCCGGAGCCGGAGCCGGAGCCGCCGGGACATTTTACTCGGAGCCGGAGTCGGAGCCGGAGCCGTCAAAAGCAGGGCGGCTCCGACTCCGAAAGAGGTGTAAATTAAACAAAATTAGCAAACGTGAAATGAACACATTATACCTAGTATGGTATGGTATGAACAAGCATTTTTAAACGCCAAAATGTTTAAATACGAGTAACATGTAAAAATATCAAATAATGGTAGAATAACCAATAACCATATTCTAGCCTCCGTAGTCAATGCAATAGTTCCATGTTTAGTTTAGTTAAGTTCATTGTTTCCATCATCAACGGGTTGTTGTACCTTATTAGAGATGAGGTCAAACATTACAATTTACAACAATGGTGTTCCTTGGACCGTTCACGGGATGGGGAGTGTTGTTGATTCGAGTCTCCCCTCTTCTGATTGTCCCAATACGGCACGAAGCGAGCGTCAGTTTACGAGGGCCAGTTTCTGATGCAAGATAGATACAGGGTTTATATGGGAAAGTTGCTTATAATTGTCTGAAGTTTGCGCCCCTGAGTGGTCGCGGCTAACTTTTTACATCCCCTAGCTCTTACTTAATGGATCGATCACGTTTGGGATGTACGGAGCCGGAGCCGGAGCCGGAGCCGGGCCGCCGGGACATTTTACTCGGAGCCGGAGTCGGAGTCGGAGCCGGGATACTTCCCCGGAGCCGGAGTCGGAGCCGGAGCCGTCCAAAATTTTCCCGGCTCCGCATCCCTGGACTTCTAGCCATTATATTCCATCCTGTCTCAAAAAGCAAACAGATTAACAGACTGGTTGATAGTATCATAATCTTTTCATTGTGTTTTATGTTGCTTAAAGGCAGCTGATGACATCATCAAATGATAAAACATGGAGGAGTGAATATTTCTTATCTCACCACATATTCAATAATTTGAACCTCGCATGCAAATTCAGAATTAATGGATTACAATTTCCCTGCTTGTGCAAGTATAGCACATGCCTACAGTGGTACAGAAAAGCAATACATGTAAGTTAAATATACCTGACATATCTGACATATGGCATTCATTGTTAAGAATATACAGTGGATATGTTCTTTTTTCTTCAGTATTCTTTCTCTCAATTTGTATTAAGAAAGTATTCATTTATGTTTAACATCCATATTCATCTGTATTTAAATGGCACCCATCTATCCATATATGATTCTGCTAAAGTAAAACGTTGCTGATCACAATTGCTTAAATAGTCACAATCCCCATATATATATTGCGTTATGCCGATTTATCAACTCCGTTCCCTTACACAAATTATGTGTGTACTGTTGCTCGCTGAAAAAAAACCATATACAGTCTACATTTTGTCCATCCATTATTAAATTCAGTCACAAGTGATCAGATTTAGGGATGGCCCACATCCCTTTCGCTTTGCTTACCAATCTTTCTTGGTACTTATCTACCTACTTGAGGAAGAAAATGCACAAAATCATGAGCCCAAAGACTGGACCCGAAGATCATGTGGTGAGGCCAAGCCCTGTTTTTATTTTAATGGAACCAGTGCAAAAGACCAGTATAAATTGCATGCATTGGCAGTTTCAGAAAGATAGTTTAGAGTTATTTGGTGGTGCCAAGCAAAAACTAATTCTCACAAACTGTAATCTCTTTTAATTTTGACAAGTTAGTGCCTGAGTATGAGCTCATGGCAATATTGTCGCATTGAGCCATGCTAGTTTTTGTATAGATTGTGATTGACGACTAATTTTGCTCCAAATCATGTTCCTTGGCGTGCTAGCCGGAGGCGTGCTTTATTCATGATTGTTTCAGATCGGTGATGCAACTGTTGCAAACTTAATGTGTATTTCTGACCATAAATTGCCACTCTAATTACGGGTCACCCAGGAATGTTCGCTTCCATTTTTCAAAGTTGCGACTTTCCAGTGGGCAAGAGCATCATTTTGTACGAAAATAATCGCCAAAAAGTACCTTGAGCTCTACTCAGGTGAGGCACTAGACATACAATATTGCAATATTGCCTTCGTGCCTTAATTGGTGAACCGTTACTGGATACTCCATAGAAACATCGAACAGTCACCAAAGGTAAATCAGGCATGGCTTTCCCCAATAACCATCTTTCAACTATTTAAAAAAATAAAAGCATTCCTATTGTGTAGGACCTGAGGAAAGACTACTTCTCCAATCTTACTCACCCACAGTTTGGAATGGGTTACTTACTTCGATGCACGTTTTCCATATATCCTAATATCTAGTCCTAGTATTTCGAACTGATATCTCAGTCTCGAAAATAAACATGGAGGACAAATATTCTGTCATGCGTCATGGACACCGTCGTAGTCAGTTTTGACGCAGTCCGAGACAAATCGGAAGTATCAGCTGAGCAGAAAGAAATGTATTGAGACTCCCTTGGAAAGATCGGCCTGCACAAGGTGTATATGCAACCTTCAGCTGAAACCAGAGGTCAATTTCATAGGTAGAAATATCCAGGTGATTATTGTCATAAGTAGTGTTATGGGCAGGTGCTGCTTTAGAAGATGAATATAATTGCCATTAGTTGTGTTAAGCTGCATGCGCACCTATGCTTAATGCCCTTCATTGAGATGTTCTACTCCCTGGATGGCTCTTCTATGCAGTTGAGTGCCACTTAATCAAATTGAAAACTGATCTTAGGTTGACGCATATTACCTATCTTTTTTTTCAGAAAATGGCTGCAAGTCTGACATGACAAGTGAACACGTATGCTCTATTGCCCATAGTTCAGGTGGATGACCCCAGCCTACCTACCAGGTAGGGATCTGAATATTGTTAAACATCTGCAGCATTTGCTTGCATTTGAACGGCATGCATTTTTAATATTTCGTCCTGAATCTGATAACAATAATTGCGTTCTTTCACGATTTGGCAGTAATCCTGTTTCCTGTTTGCATTGTTCATTGCCGGTAAACTGGCACAGGTAAGAGCACATGTAATTTAAAGTGACATTGCATGCTTCTGTAGAACATATTGTTGCTAATGTATACGTTAATCTGTGCTTTTCACAGCATGTCGGCGCATTCTTTTTGGCCTTGCCTTGTTTGTTGAATCATTGCATATTATTGATATCTAGTTGTTATTTCCTAATGCAACCGATCGGGTTTCATACATACTATACTTAACGAGTGCATTTAGCCGGTTTGATGAAGAGTGGAGATATCTCTTCTGTACAGATTCGGATAAAGATTGGATTGGTTCCTGTGGATTTGGATTGGAACGCATGTTGAACAAGTTAATCCTTGATCCGCTCTAACGACAGTCCTTCGTGTCCGGCCGCCACTGTCGAACGAGCCCCCCCCCTTCCCCCGGCGCCCGAACATGTGGTCACGTGATGCCATCGGCCGACGATTTGGGTGGCGCGCGATCGTCGTTTGGATGAGCGGCGTGTCAGTTCCTGCATACCTCCGTCTGTCAATAGCTCCCAGTGGCTGCTGTTAGTAGCGTGCCAGGTGCACTCTTCATCAGGCTCTCGGTGTGTTCAGTTTCCAGATGTTCTCTTCTGATGGTACTTGCGGGTGATCTTACGGCGCGAGCCACTCGCACCTCCGCGTTTCTGACGATCTCTTCTGAACCAGGTATGGGTCAGCAGCTCGAGCTGCAGTTCAGAACTGTTCTGCTCGTCGTCCGGCCATGCCGCGGTGAGTGTGTGCGATGACGTCACATGGGCTGCGCTCGACAGCACGGGCACGAAGGGTGTGCAGCTGGCATGGCAGGCCTTGCACATTCGTGACGACTGTTGCTGCTTGTTTTCGGTTGTCGTCTCGTTTTTTGTCCGCGTCGGCGAGTGAAGTTGGCCGCCTGGTGACGGATTCAATTCGATGTCCCCGGTGATAATCAGTCCTGAATCAAAGGACGATTCCGCGCTGGCTGAGTGCGGTGTCAGGGACCTGATGAACACTCGGTGCTCTGCCGGGCCGGTTGTCCTCCAGCTTAACTCTCTGTGGTGGTTTCGACCGAATTGCTCCCTACTCGCTGGCCAGAAGAGTCACGAGCAGTGATGGAAGCGCCCGCTGGTCGCGCGCATCCTCGCGGTCTCGAACACGGTCGGGCGCGCGACTCGCACCGCATTAGCACACTTACTGCGCTGACAGGCTGTTGCCGTGCCGATTGGCGTCCATGACATTTATCGGCTGCAACTGAGCAGAACCGGGTGGCAATGTTTACAGACGGTGCCGGAAAACACGACTGGCAACGCTCGGCTGGACGCCTGGCCCAGCCTGGCTACAGTCTCCCTCTGCCAACACTCAGTCGGACCGCCCGGCCCAGCCTGGCTCATCTCACTCTCCAACACTCATCCCCCGCGCCTGGCTACAGTCTCACTCTGCCAACACTCAGTCGGACCGCCCGGCCCAGCCTGAGCTCAGTCCCTCTGCCCACTCGCCGCCCGGCCTCTCAGTCTCACTCTGCCAACACTCAGTCGGACCGCCCGGCCTGGCTACAGTCTCACTCTGCCAACACTCAGTCGGACCGCCCGGCCCAGCCTGGCTGCAGTCTCACTCTGCCAACACTCAGTCGGACCGCCCGGCCTGGCTACAGTCTCACTCTGCCAACACTCAGTCGGACCGCCCGGCCTGGCTACAGTCTCACTCTGCCAACACTCAGTCGGACCGCCCGGCCCTGGCTACAGTCTCACTCTGCCAACACTTAGTCGGACCGCCCGGCCCAGCCTGGCTACAGTCTCACTCTGCCAACACTCAGTCGGACCGCCCGGCCTGGCTACAGTCTCACTCTGCCAACACTCAGTCGGACCGCCCGGCCCAGCCTGGCTACAGTCTCACTCTGCCCCTCGCTCACTCTGCCAACACTCAGTCGGACCGCCCGGCCCAGCCTGGCTACAGTCTCACTCTGCCAACACTCAGTCGGACCGCCCGGCCTGGCTACAGTCTCACTCTGCCAACACTTAGTCGGACCGCCCGGCCCAGCCTGGCTACAGTCTCACTCTGCCAACACTCAGTTGAACCGCCCGGCCTGGCTACAGTCTCACTCTGCCAACACTTAGTCGGACCGCCAGGCCCAGCCTGGCCACAGTCTCAGCTGGAGTCTCGCTGGACGGACCCAGGAAACGATAGTCGTCCGGGATCGGTTCCAGGTACACTCGATGGATTCTGCCTCTCACGGGGAGGCTTCATTTCACATTTAGACCTTTAAACTCAGAGCACGGCAGAGACGACGACTGCTGCGTACACATGCGCATCCATAATTTATCTTTGACATCAGGAAAATGCTAAAAGCTCCCCCAAATATCTCCCTCAACTACCTTTGATCACATAAAGTGCTGAATAATTCCCCGATACCAGTTGCGTTATAGGACGCCTGTACCTTAGCGCAAGTGATGAATTTGTTTTATATACAAACACAAAATGTCAAAGCACGAAATCAGCAGTCACGTGCCTGATTCGCGACTGCTGCAGACAAGTACCTTATCTTCCCGCACAGCATGCGGCTGAATATATATACATGAATGCCAGACATCACTTTAGCAGTACCATACCATGAGGCAGAAACAGTAAAAGTGCGGGACCATGTCTCCGGAAGGGTCTCCTTGGAGCTGTCCCTGGTAGGACTTAGACGCACTATAGTTTTGATGGATATGCACAATACGGATTAGATGCCACCCATATTCCTAGCTCTAGCACGAACTGCTTGAAAGTGGCACACGAAAATATAATGACGGATAGCGTCAAACAAAGATTTGCATTGAAATAACCGAACTAAAACTGTCTTCTCAACCGACTTCCTTCCCACTTTTTTCGGACGTTCCTACTGCCATGCCCCAGAGTTCCGCCCAGTGTGCCGACGTTTGCCACCATTTTGTTTTCAAAATCCAATCTTCAGAACACCAAAGAGCAGTTTACGATTAAGAACCAATGTCAGGGCGCACAAGGTAATCACCGTGCAACAGCACTTCCCTGCGAATGAGCACTTCTGCTGCAGAAAACAACTCAGGTCGCGTTCTCGGAGAGCCCGCCAAATGATTGGTACGGACAAAATTGTAGATAGACTGGAGTGTCGGCCAGTATGCCGCGTATGGTGGGGTATGGACGTAAGTGTAGATATACTGGAGTGTTGGCCAGTATGCCGCGTATGGTGAGGTACGGACGTAAGTGTAAATACAATGGAGTGTCGGCCAGTATGCCGCGTATGGTGAGGTACGGACGTAAGTGTATATATACTGGAGTGTCGGCCAGTATACCGCGTATGGTGAGGTACGGACGTAAGTGTAGATATACTGGAGTGTCGGCCAGTAAGCCGCGTATGGTAAGGTACGGACGTAAGTGTAAATAGACAGGAGTGTCGGCTGACATGCCGCATATGGTGGGGTACGGCGCAACTGTAAATAGACTTGAATGCTGGCTGGCACGCCGCATACTGGCCAACGCTCCAGTCCAGAAAGCAACCCAACACGATAGCCTGCACACACCCAGTCTCAGTTTCGCGCCTGGCGCGAGCACATGCCTGCTGCCAGCACGCGTCCACCCGAGCACCCAGCCAATTAACGCAGCTCGCGCGGGCCGGCCGCGCTCTCACAGCTCTGGCGGTTATCACCTGCGTGCGTGTTGTCGGCGGCGTGAGTTCGCGCCAGGTGGGCCGAACGACGCGCCGCCGACGCGTCGTGTCCGTCACCGAGAGGCGGCGGCGGCGCGCGCGCGCCGCTGTTTACCGGCGCCGCCAGATGTGTCCGAGCCGACACGATGAACGAGGCCATTTACCAGATAAAGGAATGACAAGACGGCCGTAGAGCAGGGACGCGGCGCCCCGGTCCGACACGCCAGGAAATGGGACGCCGCCGCCCGGGGCCGATCGGCGCACAGGCGGCGGAGACCGGCAGCCGAAGCCGCCGCGGATGCCGGAGATACGGCCGCGGATGCCGGAGATACAGCCGCGGATGCCGGAGATACGGCCGCGGATACCGGAGATACGGCCGCGAATACCGGAGATACGACCGCGGATGCCGGAGATACGGCCGCGAATACCTGAGATACGGCCGCGAATACCGGAGATACGGCCGCGGATGCCGGAGATACGGCCGCGGATGCCGGCCGCCGAAGCCGGCGGATACGGCGCGCCACGGATTACCGCCAAATGATCGGGAATGGATATCGAGCCAGCGAGCCAGCCAGTGGTTCGAGTTCGGTCGGTGTCTCGATTTGCGATTCGCTGCATCTAACACCGTCAGCCGTCGTTGTGCTCGGATTTGTCAACATGTGATGCGGAAGCTATTTCACCTCTTAGTCTGCGTTCGATTAAATTGAAGTCAAGTTCCGCTATGCTTCCATAGAGTATACATTTGAAATGAAAAATAATGAATCAGGTCATCTAGCAACATTGTTTTATATTCCTTGTTTTTTGCATCGTGCTTGTGATACATTATTCAGAGAAACTGCAAAACCACACAACCAGCAGACAAGATCAGCCTGAACATATGCAAAAGAGCTCAACTACAGCATCCCTACTGATGAAAAATAATACCGCACATGACCCATCACCACTCAAACAAACAACTGTCATATACCACTGCAATTTCACCTTAGGAGACTGCGCATTCCTACCTCACAGTGACTACATAGGGAACACAACACTATACTCAGTCGAAAGCTCACAATGCATCTACAAAACAACGGGCCACGCTTTCACACACACAAGCACCACAACACAGCGCTGACAAGGCAATTACATGTCCAGAACACTCAAATACTCGTAACCACACAAAACAAACGAAGCCTTATTGCCTAAGAGGCAATGTACATCAGGCACACCGATGCAGCCAGAAGCAAACACGTCAACTGTGTCTTTGCCAGATATGGAGATATAATTGCTTTTGAAAGGCAATCTTTCTCATGAAAAGCAGCTATTTTATGCTTCATAATTATTTTAAAGTAAACAATGAAGCCATCCTCTTGCACTACTTGTCGAGGACTTTCCAATGATATGTGGTTGGTGCTCCTGCACCGCTTAGTTTGGAAGTTCGAGGGGGATTTTTGTTAAATAACAACCACCTCCCGCTGAGACCGGGTGTGAGCATCTGACCGGATTAAAGTGGATAGAGGATCGTTTCTAAATTATCGGGCTAATTATAAACAAATGCGACACACGAGGTCCGCTGTGCACATACCCAACACGTGCTGGTGCAGGACCAACTTACTCTGGTGAGGGGAGATTGCACCATTCCATGCATGTCAAATCTGGGTAAAATATCGCATCTAGCTGGGAACAGTTTGTATTCATGCCTCCCAATAACATCATAATTTTGCACTTCCCTGGTTTCTTCCTTTTAAATTAAAGGTGGCAATGAATGGAAGCACCCAAGAAAGAGTAAGTAGTATCTTGAACGTTTTTGTTCTTAGTTTTATTTTAAGGTGCACCAGAACTTGGCCATAAAACTATGGTTGTTCTGCAGTCCTGTGTTGCACTCTTTTTTAACTTTATTTTTATACCATTAACTCACTTTTCCAGAGTAATCTTCCACTCTGACACCTAGGTGCAACAGGGATTTCGAGGCACAAATCTTGATTTTGATGGTTTTGAGGCACAAATTTGAGAGCAGATACATTGGCTTTCATTTGTTCATCAACACTATCTGCCAGCGCATCCCAACAACGTTCATCTAGGCTAACAGCTCCCGTCTAGCTACAGGAACTAAATAGTCAAACGTATGAAGTCATTTACCCGAGCTGGGGACTTGTACACACACGTATGCAAAATATCTCAGCCGGTCGTGTCTTGGGTTAGTGTGAACTGTGTCGAACTGCTGAACTGAGCCCGCAGTTCGGCAGTTCGGGGCAGACATCGTGCAGTGTAGAAGGTCGCCGTAAGCCGCGCGTAGCCATGCCGGATACTCCAGGCTGGACTTACGCCCGCCAGGCATCTGATGTGTGAATTACGCCGAACATCAGCCACGCTTTGCGCAAAATGGACGTCTTAATTGCTCTCATCAGTCAATTTAGCCTCTGAAAGCAGCTGCGGTGTGGCTTTCTTTGTTGATGATGAGCCTTAATTTGGCACTTGAGGGCTTTATTTTATAATAAATCCAGCCTGTCGGACCACACATGTGCTTTCCACCGGCTGAAACATACTTCAGGGACCAATAATCATTTTCAGTCCACTTGGGAGGCCGAAAGCGAAGTGGGGTAATATAGAAATAACAGCTGTGAGAGAGGGAAGCAGAGCTAGAAGGAAACACACGAGCGTCAGGCAGAGAACGAAAACGAGAAATAAAGTGACAGAGAGAGAAATGAGAGACACAGAGAGAGGAAGCAAGCGACAGAGAGAGGGAGAGAGGAATGGAAGGAGAGAAAGACAGACAGAGACAAAGAAAGAGATAGAGAGTGAGGGAAATAGTCTGTCCTTCAATTAAGTGCCACGCCGAAATGCTGGGTACTTATAGCACAACATTTGAAGGTGAAGTATATTACTACATATAATGACCGATCTACACCCCTCCAAATTGTCTCACTCCTCAACAATATTATAATAGCATGACGATGTATCCATGGACTATCAATGAAGCAAGATACGGTTTTTCACATATGGATAACGACATCACCGAAAATGTTCACCATTGTTCTAAACCGCCCGAGTGTAGTGAGGCAGCTAAAAACTATAGGTTATTCTGTTGAATGGTAAGGAGACGTTACAAAAAATATATATGGACCCGATAAATGGCATGCAGTTATATAATGAGCGCTTTCTAATCACAAACCCTTGACATTCTTAGGAACAATTTGTGTAATAATATAGTAGTAGCACACATTTTTCATCACGGGGTTGTTCCCTTCCAATAGAAACTCAGGCATCCCATGCCAGCTTTATGCATTACTAAACGTCGCTGGAAAAGGAATCTTGATATCGAGTTGTAAAAAACACTGCACGAGATTGAAGGTAGAGTGCGACGTATTTTTAGAACGAGATTACCGTCTCCAACACACGTTTATTGGCATATTTATCATTCCGTCGTTTCCTTAACTTCGATGGATGTAGTGCATAAGTGACTTAGCGCTACACTGGTTTAGGCACTTAAGTAAAGAAGCTATGACATAAACAAATAACATGCAGGAATGAGAGAATTATCATGAATTGCAATGAATTACATAATGCAATTGAAACGCCTCACTGGAAGATGCTGAGCGAGATGGTAGAATAACATTTTTTATACACTCTTATTTTGCATCATAGAATAGACCAATTGATACGCAATGATGTTATGACGGTATGAAAACTGCAATTTTGACATCTACTATCTATATATTTATCTACTTTGATATCAGTAGTCTGACCTAATCTCGCCAGAAAGTACGATTACTCCTTTGTCGCGTACGTTTGCACAACCGTGGTTCATCGGTATGGGTTAGTTGCACGGTTGGTGTTAATCGTAAGGCGCAATAACCTCTATATTTTACAGTGCCCGAGTGCAATGACCTATAGAGCCAGTCCATTCGCTATTCATTCCCCACCGCCGCACTGGTGGTTGAACCGGAATACACATAATTTACGTAAAGGCCGGCATGGAATAAAAGTAATGACTCAGTCGTGACTGGAACATTTGATTTCAACCACGAGATATAGGCGAGTGGCTAAAGCATATTAACTAAGTCACTCATGGTTGAAAACGTAGTAAAATACCCACGGCTTAACTGCCGCTAGCGTACTACAGATGGTATAATTATTTAACGGAATGCCGCAACTAACAATTATGATGAAAAGCCAATCCGCTGCAGCTTCGAATGTTTTCACTCAGCAGGTCAGCCCGAGGCCTAGAACTACGGTCAGCTTAAAGACGATATTGCCAACACATAACATGCATCGGGCGGACCATCGTCTGTCAGATACATTAGCCGGATAATTTGGTTGAAATGTATAATATTGCCTTTCTCGGACTGTCAAAACGTTATTGAGTTGATGGCCTGTTCTAGGATGCAGAAAAAAGTGGGAAAAAAGATTATTCTGCATTCTCGCTCGGCATCCTCCAGGAAGGTGTTTCAATTATATTACGTATTGAATTACATTTCGCGATATCTCATTCATTCATCACATGCTATTTGTATATTTCATGCATTCTTTAATCACTAGCCTAAAGCAATGCAATGTTCAGTTTCCTATCTATTCCATATCTTGAAGCTAAGCAAATGACGGTACGATAAATGCCTTAGTAAACTTGTGCTGGAGACGAATTGTTGCCGTCTCGATAAAAAATGCTTTGCACGAGGCCGAAAGTGGAGTCCAAAGTATTTGTTTAGAACTCGGCACCAAAATCATTTTCCCTGCACAGCTAAGTAATATGTAAAACTGGCAGGGACTGACTGAGTTTCCACTGGAATGGAGTAGCCGCTGATGAAAAACTGTGTGATGCTACTGTATTATTAAGTAAATTGTTCCTACGAATGTCAAGGGGTTGTGATTGAAAACTGCCCATTATAAAACATCATGACATTTATCTGGTCGGTATAGCTGTTTTGTAAAGTCTCTTTACCTTTCAGCAGAATCCTTTCATCGTCTTTAGTTGCTCTCACTACACTCTGGCGGTTTAGAACAAAGGTGGACATGTTTAGCGGTGCCGGTTTCCATATTAGGAAAAACCGTACCGTGCCTCAGTGATGGCCAATGGATACATCGTCACGCTACTGTAATTTTCCTGAGGAGTGAGACAATTTGGATGGGCGTAGAATGGTGCATATCCTAAGTATTATATTTGACCTTCAAAGGTTGCGTTATAAGTACCCAACGTTTCGGTGTGGCACCGATTGAAAGAGCAAATATAAGATCAAAATAGACAGTCAGATCACAATCTTAGCAGCCCGCTCACTCAGAATTACGAACTGGATATCTACTTTATTCGCCAATTTTCTCTTCAGAAAGGTGCATCATCGAAGCGTTGGACATTTATCAAGTCGCATTTGGGTGCTACGTGTAATAGCACATAAAACCGATATACTACGTCTATGGTTATGCTATTTCATGTGAAAATAGCAAGCATTATTTATTGCCTTCCATGTTAACCATTTTTTTATAAGCTCGTCATGTGACATCCAAGCTAATTCGACGCCTTCCTCCATCGATACGTGAATGCTCATACAGCGTCCAGTTGTTCGTTGGCTGTCTATGTCGACCGTGACACAGTGCATTAATAAGTGCAATGCATTGACTTTTTCCAATAATTGATGTTGGTACAGGATATAAAAGCATTACATTACGGCAATGGTGTAATTCAGTACACTGGCGACAACACGCTCCTTTTATCAAGAGACGAAACTGAACAAGATACAAAAGCACAGGAAGTGGTTCAATGCACACATAAACACACAAACACTCACGCACACCAGACTTGTGCTCGACTCGAGTTGAATCGAGAATCGACTCATGAATCAATCGTTTTTGGATGAGTCGCGAGTTGAATCGATTCTTTTCCCCAAAACGTATCTTGAGTCGCGAGTTGAATCACATCTTTCTTTTTTAAATGAGTTGAATCATGAGTCAATCATTTGAATCACAATGAGTCATTTGAGTCTTGTGACTCAAATGCAAGTTATGAACAAATGATATAAAGCATGTATCTTTGTAAATAGTATGTCATAACATAAAGTAGGGAGTAAAAACACAGTACAATTATTCATGCTTAGCATTACAATTGTCAACTTATCAGCTGCCAGTGAGTAAAGAATGAGGGGTAGGTACTTAAGTTATTTACCAAAATCGGATAACAATAACTACAAATAAGTATTAATGTTAAGCCTGGTATTCACAATCAGTGAGTGAGTCAATGAGTCAATGAGTCAATCCTAGTGCCAGGAACACAAGAAGATTCAAAAAGGGCCCTTGTGGCTCATAGTTGCACTGATCTTTTATGTCTTAATCCTCAACACAGAAATTGGATGTGATTGTGAAAAAGAATATGGAACCGAAACGGCCCTGCACTGCAACCGGCATAAGAACTGAATACAATTGCGTTGGTTTGTGTGATAAATAACAAACCCGTGCGCGTGACAAATAACAAACCCAAGGTACCTTTACTAGAAGGTAGATCGAAGTTTCCTTCCAAGCCCGCATGACGTCATTTGAAGTTAAAAAAAAAAAAATATGGTATCAATTTGGTTGCAGAAGACTTTTCTCAAATCCTACACAATGGTCACTTTAATTTGCTTCCTAGCAAATATATTTGTCTTGCCGCTCACCAGGTGAGCTATAATCTTGTCCAATTCTTTCCAGTGAGCATTTGTTCCAACACATTTTATTCTCATGCTTAGACAAGGTTGGATTTGTGCATTGTAATCCGGTATGTGGGGAGGAATATTTTGTAGTCATCCAGTACGGAGGATATTTTTCTTCAAACCTTATGCATTGTAACTCAATTTGCACCCATTTCAGTGAATTTTTAGCACTTTTACTTGATCACAGCAGTTCGTTGTCAAAAGTTAATAACTGAGAAAATTCAACCTCCAGATGAGAAAACAAGAAATAATTTTCTGGAGAGGATAATGTTCGAGATCCCAAAAATCTAGGATCAGCCTATTTTTCCAAACATGTACCTACCTACCTACATTGACATACAGCAGTTGTTGAAAACAGTTTTTTTCTAGGCCAGCTAGACCCAGGGCATGATGCATTCTTCCTTGATGAATCTTGCATGGATTATTGATGATACATGCATAATTGAACATTTATGTACAGCACCATTGTGATCTAGGAATGCCCTCCTGAAACTTGCAACTCGATTGAAACTCTCCTGCCACTGGGAAGAAGAAGCTATGGCGCACTTAGCCCCCCCCGACTGTCCTTTCTTCTGCTCTTGAACGAGGGTGACAACTTAAAAACAAGTAGAATGGATGGTAGAGGGAGCCTACCAATATCTGGAACAATCCCTTTATTTTGGAGGCACTTGATGGTGAGCCTGCCGGAAATGGCACATTGTTAGGCAGGACGATTATTACTGGCTCATTTAGGATACCCTTTGCTGAAGCTAAAGAATAGGTCTTTCAATTAGAATACGTCAAAGTACCCTATATTTCCATAAAATATGCAAGATAGCGTAGAGAAAGTCGGTAAAATTACGTGTAAAACAATGGTGAAGGGAAACCTTCAAGCCCGCTACCAAACCAACTTCGTGGGGGCAACAAACCAACGCAATTATATTATGTGCGGATACCTATTGCAGTGCAGGACCTGGGTGCTATGTTGAGATTAGGTGATGTGTGTCAAGTATATATGATTCAGGTTGTGCATCATGCTGATGTGGATTGAAGTATTATGCACTCATTTCTTTGCATATGCATTGACAACCATTCATCTCAGTAATGTTTTTGAGTCAATTACTTTATCCACATGCACATGCATTTATCTGTATATATCCTATATACCAACCATTACAGTGCATGACGTATTATAAATAATGTGAGGTGAAAACAAAGCTATAGCAAAAATAATATATTCAACAAATGTTTCGACGTTAGAGCATCTTCGTTGGTGTCTAAGTAAATACTAATTCCCTTCTTTAATTAGTCACAGATGAAGATACCTTGACATCAAAGTGTCTGTCAAATAAATTATTGTTGCTATAACTTTGTTTTCACCTCACATTATATATATATATATATATATATATATATATATATATATATATAAATAATGTGTGGGCAGTGCACACTGTTTCATATGGCTTATGAGTCCAATACCATTGAGTCGGATCTGAATCGATTAAAATTTATGTTTGAGTCGTGAGTTGAATCATGCTTTGTGAGCTCTGAGTCTGAATTGAGTCGAATCAAATAATTTTGACCTGCTCTGAATCATGAGTGGAATCGGATCTCAAGATCAATGAGTCAAATGTGAGTCGACTAAAAAAATTTGAGTCGAGCACAAGTCTGACGCACACACACACACACACACACACACACACACACACACACACACACACACACACACACACACACACACCGTTGATATATCCATGCCATTTGATCTGGTAAACAATCCCGGTTCGTGCCAGTTCGTTGGTCATTGTTCCCGACAGTTCTCAAAAGTACGGCATTGAAGTCGGTTTAGATTTGGCCCAGTATAAATTCCAGGAATGCCGGTCGCACTGAACTTCACACGATTGACTTCGTGTGGGCAGAATATTCCATAATGGCCGGGATCCTGAAAGTTATATTCCACTGGCCTCATGTGGCTTTAATTATGCTGCCCATGCTGCAATCCAACATGCAAAATATGTCATTAAATACTGATCCATCTTCCAATAATTGCATGTGGTTTCATACGAAGAATGGTGGCTGGCCCGGTTACATTTAGTGCTGAAGCAATAGAAATTAGAAGCCTCGGATTCCAAAATGAGTTGGATGGTATCCGCATTAAAAAATTAGCAGCACAGAAAGTTGAATATCTTGCTTGCCATGCAATGCACAATATATACACCAACATAATAATATATGCCTTACAAGATTTGATGGACGCCCAACAACTTGAGTTTATCAATTAGATTGGTATATTTTGAGCAATTAATTCATCGGTTGGTCAATCAATCTGAAACAAGCAAGCAAGTGTAAAAGTTGGAAATTATCTCATTATCTTAGGAGAAGAGAATGCTTCATTGATATCATAAACCGCTCCTCCCCTTTCTCTACACCATTTGCAACCGAACTCCTTCCAGCCTTTCCAGCTCAGTCTGTGTTGCCGAAGTCTGAAATAGATAGCGATCAATTGTTCCTTGTCGACAGAAGTCCTGTGATAGCCTACCCACTGAGCGACCAATGGTGGTTGTCCGACTGAGGAACAGGAGGCAGGGTCAGCCTCAGGTCAGCATAGCCTGACCTGAGGCTGAGAGGCCCCTGTCTCTCACTTCATGGCTGTTGGGCAAGTGGTCACGTGAGGACTCGAATTCCTCTGCTTGGACACAAGCCCGTTTTCAGCTTGGTAGGCTGTCACGTAACGCCTAACTGTAAAGCGGCGCAGTATTCCCTGCCAAGATTGCTGTGAAGCGGCACAGCCTACCTTCCTGCTGGTCAGCTTAGTAAAGGTTTACTGGAATCCCTTCCCTGTGGAAACGAAGGCTGTGATAAGAAGTGGTGACATCCCTTTGGGAACCAGGGGTGGTTCTCCTCAGCTTGACTGTCACGTGGATCATCATGCACAGTGTGTTTTAGCAGCGCAGGCTGTGTGTGGTTGTGTGTTTCCTCCCCGATACTGAGTCCCGCCAGCCATGCGCAGACTGGTGTACGTACCACTTTGTGGTGCACCCGCTGTAACGGCAGCATAGGCCACGCCTTCAGCGATAGAAGATCACGAGACCACGATATATCGGCAGGAAACCAGGAGACCCCGGCGGGAGAGCAGGATACCTCGGCAGGAAACAAGGAGACCTCGGCAGGAAACCAGGAGACCTCGGCAGGAAACCAGGAGACCTCAGCAGGAGATCAGTGGACCTGGGCGGGAGACCAGGAGACCTCGGTACGTAACCAGATGGCCTCGGCAGGAGACCAGGAGATCTCGGCAGGAGACCTCGGAAAGAAACTGGGAAACCTCGGCAGGAAACCAGGAGACCTCGGCAGGAGATCAGTGGACCTGGGCGGGAAACCGGAAGATCTCGGCAGGAAACCAGGAGATCTCGGCAGATCAGGAGACCTCGCCAGGTGATCCGTGGACCTCGGCAGGAAACCGGAAGACATTGGCAGGAAACCAGGTAACCTCGGCAGGAGACCAGGAAACCTCGGCAGAAGACCAGAAGACCTCGGCATGTGACCAGGAAACCTCGGCAGGAGACCGAGAGATCTCGGAAAGCGACCAGGAGACCGTGGCAGGTGATCAGAGGACCTCGACGGGAGATCGTCAGCCCGTAGATCCTCTCACTAGGCACCTGCGGGAGACCCACCCGCCAGGCGAGACGGAGCACGTGCCCCAGTCCATGTGCTGCGCCAACGCAGTGCCGCGATCATCTGCGTCTCGACTCCGCAGTTCGTCAGGACGCCAAGCCGCTGGTCGGCGACCGCTTGCCGACGGCCAACTGTCGCCTGACGTCACAGACGCGGAGGCGGTCCCCAGAGCAGCCATCGTCCCCGGCCGCTCCGCGGCTCCGGTCGTAGCGAGAGCAGCCGCCCTGCCCGGCCCGTTCGCCTGATGGATGATGCTCGCACAGACGTGCTGAATGATGATCGGGTGAGCACAAGTTCTGTTTGCAATGCTCTTCGAGGTTGTGAGGCGTTGCAGCGCTGTGCTCTACTTTGGAAATGCCAGCTACCTTTTTTGGATGACGCTGGTTACCAGTTATCTCCTGATCAGGAGACATGATGCTAGACATGCTGCTCTTTGATAGCGAACGAAGCGTTGGTTAATTGTCCGGGTAATCTACACTCATGCGAATGATGATTAACAATTTGGCAATGCAGTTTAAATCACTAAATGGTCCACATCCTCCAGTCATCTCGCTTTCAGATTCGTAATCAATCCTGTAGATGTGTTTGTCTGCGTTATCGACTCGGTTATCCATCAGCTCATAGTTCCGCATCGGTCACAGCTCACCCAAGAGACTTAATGCAACTCCACCGCTCGCAGTCGCCAGTGCAAGTTCTCGTAGCCTACCCACCGGTGGCTCAATACACAGACAGACGTGTTGCTCTGTCGACAAAGCTCCGCCAGCCAAGCTGCCGTCCGCCGGCGGCCGGTGACGTCACGCACGTAACGCGACTTGCGATCGTCACCGCCGTCTATTAAATCACCTGGTTTTAATACTGGCGACGGCGGTGCGCGGCCGGCCGTAAAAAGGCAACACCTCCGGTCGGCGACCGGTCTGCAGCGGGCGGACGCCGCCATTGTGCCGCTCTCGTGCCATCCAAGTGGCAGTTCGCCGGGCGTCCAGCACGCCCCAGCCGCCCGGCCGCGCGCGCTGATGGCGAATTTCAGTCGGAAATTCGTCGGCGGCCGGGCCCCTGGCGGCCGGCCTTCGCAGATTAA
>JAOTOM010005134.1:0-165000 GCA_034440615.1 Ashinkailepas kermadecensis | reverse complement strand
TGTTGAATGCATGGAGGATATGTTGAAGAGATAACGGCCAGACACGGGGGTTTGTTCTCTTATCTCGCGAAATGTTCCCTGAATTGCCAGCTCTTTGATCGCTCTTCAAGTCCCGAGTGCTGCCCCTCACGCCAATATGATGGCGCTTTGCTAGCTGGTGCTTTCTCTTTCAGAACAATAACGCGATATTATACCCTTTTGGATATCGTTTGAGAACGTTTGGCGTGAATATCTGGATCTTAGTGAAATTCTCCGACCACGTGACACCAAGTGGTACGTGGTCGTAGAATTTCTTCCCTCTGCCTGTTGTGATGCAAATTCCTCCAATTATGCTCACGTTAGCTTCAGATAGCCCCAAATATGACAGTTCCGTGGCACTTCGACACTACTTCGGCCGGTTTCACTCGAATTAACTATTCCTCCGCAAGTTCAACTCATACACAAAAACATGGACTATTTTTGTTTCATTTTTGTTCCCAGGTGTCCCCGCCGTGCGAGATCTCTGAGACTATGTGTTAGAGTCTGCACTTCTCTCATCAACAGCAATCAGATGTCGAATTCAACTCGTTGCAAAGGCTTCTTGTCATGGTCGAAAATCGCCAGACCTCCGAACCAATCTAGCTATTTTGTGCAGCAGTGTTGTGCCAAGCAAAACGCAGAACGGTGCTCTACTTACAGTAAAAGATAACATGAGTACCACGACAGAGCGTCTCGGAAATATAACTTTCTAATCCATAAAAAATAAGCTTGCCTTAAATTGCAGCGACTCGAACAACGTCTTGCCTGCACTGTTGAGGCCAGTGCAGCGACCAACAACGTCTTGTCTGCACTGTGGAGGTCAGTGCAGACAGACTCTCCAGGCTCACTGTGACAGGCTCACTGTGGAGGCCAGTGCAGACAGGCTCTCCAGGCTAACTGTGACAGGCTCACTGTGGAGGTGTAGACAGGCTCTCCAGCCAACTAAACTGTCGCGACGGCGTGCAGCCTAACGATCTCCAGGAAATCCTTCTCGCAGCTACATCAAGGAACGAAAAAAAGTATTTCCATTTTAATCAACAAAATGTACCTTCGTATCTCGAACATGCATTGCCACTCTCAAAGCTCTCGCAGCTACCGCGTGGGGTACAAGTCTTACTGCACGCCACCGCAAGGAGCGATGTCTTCCGCACGCGGCAGCGGCAGGTGGTGTTGTGCCCTCCCCCCCCTCCCTCTGGCGGACGCTTCTCCGCCGACCATTTCGCGGCGCGGCCGTCGGTCCTGGCACCGGCTGACGGCGAGCCAGCGCTGTCGACGTCGACACGAGAGGCGAAGAATCGCCGGGCCGGCGAACCGGGCCGGCGATGGGGTGAGGGAGGGGCGCGGCGGCAGCGACACGTGTCGACAGCGGACGCGTCGGCTCGCGGTCGGTGATGAGTCAGAGGTGTCTACACACGCGGGTGGCAGCGTCCACCGGTGTGCTTAGCAGCACCGGCGAGTGGCGAGCAGTGGCGCTGCTAGGCCGATGTGAGGCCAGCAGTCGTGACACTTCGACACCTGCTGTGAACACGACTGATGCTGCGGCCGGCCATAAGTCTACCGAGCGCAATCGTTGTTTGTCGTAGTGCACTAGGATTTAAATATTTGGACATTTAACCGCCTTTTCCCCAAAGGAAGCGTTTCCCAAGACACATCACCTGAAGAACGTACCACACGTCTGGCGTAATTCAACATAGGAAATATACCTCTTCGTCGCCAACCCGTACCAAATATGCACATATCGCCGTACGGGAGACATGAACCAGTCGATACACAAGAGGTTTGATGCAACAGCGTTTACTCTAAACATATGAAGCCGGTTTCCATAGCTACCGCACATGTGTTCCTACTGACGTCTTCTTCTCGCAGTAATGCAAGATCAGCCAGAAAATTGGTGGGAGCACCATCCGTCTCCGAGACAGACAAGTTGCATGGGCACAACCTACTTTTTCATGGGCTTCACCACCATTGGGGATGGGGGATGCATCTCCCTCAATAATTATCAAGCTTAACATTGCGTCTATTGGCGCTGCATGTAAAGAATAAACCTAAATCACAGTATCCCCTCAATCATCTTGTCCCTGCGGAAGCTACGTACTAGGGGTCGCACCAGCCGAGGAGCCGGACGCCCAGCAACTGCACAACCAAGGCCTCTTCCTCTGCCATGACCGAACTGTAGATGCTCCCCTGCTGTGAGACTATGCACCCCTGCTGTGAGACGCTGCACCCCTGCTGGAGACGCTGAACCCCCTGCTGTGAGGCGCTGCGCCCCTGCTGTGAGGCGATGCACCCCCTGCTGTGAGGCGATGCACCCCCTGCTGTGAGTTTCCTCACCTTTCCCAGCTGATGAATGGAGATGCAGATCGGGCGTCAGGTGTCAGTCGGGCGCCAGTCGATGCAGATCGGGCGCCAGTCGATCTGCGCGCCTAATCACAGCAAGTGCATGCATTTCCCAGCCACAAGGCGAGCCGGGGCGCGCGCTGTCCCCCGGGCCATGACGTCATGACGCCTGATGGAATGACAGCCGTGGGGGCCACAAAGGTAGAGACCAACTGCCGACACACATAGTCGGCTCGGCGGCGCAGTTTCTCTCCACATTACAGCGGCGGATGACGTGGTTGGTAGCGCACGAGCGGAGTGCGCGGGATTTTGTCTGGCGACGGCATTTCCAGCAGCGGCCTGGGAATCGGTGGCTGGTCTACGCCACTGGCCGAATTTTATGCCGCACACTGGATGGCTCCTGGTCGGGTGCAATTCACACAACTGCTGCAAGCGGTTTATTTCTTTGGACACTTGAATTAATGTTACATTTTTTTCAGATTTGTCTCCATATCTTCAGGTAGTTCCTTTAAGTCATGATTTTTGACTCGATAGCTGTGCTGTCATTGTTGCGGCTGCACTTCTGGAAGTGTGGCAGCTCTTTTTCTCCCAATGTCCCTAGTTGCACAGGCTGCCAGTCCCCCCTCCCACAGCAGGCCACTGCTGCCATTCACAGGCTCCTACGTCATCGCTCTACCCGGTCTGCCTACAGCTATTGCTTCGTTCACCGACAATGGCATCATCTTCCCACACTACACCTCCCCTCATCGCCACACTCTCACAAGTACTATAAATGAAGCTAACATACTCGAAAATTGCCAATACCACTGCACACCATATCACAACGGTATCATTACCTGCCAACTGACCACGCGCTCCACTCGGCATCATCCTGCTACACTCTCCACTCTCCACCACCCTGCTACACTCTCCACTTCCCATCACCCTGCCACACTCTCCACTCCCCATCACCATGCTACCCGCTCCACTCCCCATCACCCCACACACTGCCCACTCGGTATTACCCTGCCACACTCTCCACTCTCCATCACGCCACACACTCCCTACTCGACATCACCCCTCCACACTCTCCACTCCCCATTACCCGCACACACTCCCCACTCCCCATTACCCCCACACACTCTCCATTCCCCATCACCCCCACATACTCCCCATTCGGCATCACTCCGCCCCACTGCTCACTCCCCATCATCCCTCCCCGCTCCCCACCAGGCATCCCCCACCTGTCACAGTCCCTACTCCCCACCACCCTGTCACACTCCCCACTCGGTATCACCCCTCCACACTCTCACGCCCCACCATGTCCGCGCGTTCTGACCGGCACGACCTCCGAGAAACCCGCCGGCACGTGGCAGCAGCACGCGGCGCACCCATCTGCCGCCTTCGCTTCTCATCGGGCCGGTGATGTGTCGAGACAGCGGTGCCGTAAGTTAGACCTCCAATTTACCCGCGGCTCTGGCCGAGACCCGCAGGCCGACAGGCGGCAAAGCCGCCATCGGCAGCCGCGCAAAATCGCCCGCCAAAACTGGCTCGCTGGAGCGGCCAGCCCCGACCGAGAGGCGTAGAGAGACGAGAGACGAGAGAAGAGAGACGAGAACAGGCGCATGCGACCAGGCAGGGAGCATGGCGGGGCGTGACGTCAGTGAGCAGACCCGCACGGCCGAATTTGACGACTGGCAGGTTAATGCATCTGATATACTCCCCATCTGTCATGGATCAGAAAGCAGAACTTATGGAGGAAGTGGATGAACGCGAACACAGCTCTTGGTGGATGCAGAGGGACGTAACAAACTATCTATTTTTCATATTACCGACTTCGCCCTGTAAAGCGATTTGGCTGGCCTTCATCGATAACGACAAGCGTTGTCGGTGTGGACGACGTCGGGCAAAATGCACTCAGCACGTCTTCACTCGACAATGAAGCAGCCGGACGCGTGATTCGCAGCACCACGTGACCTGACACTTAGTCGTTGATTGGAGAGACCATGAGCGACGGCCAGTCAGGATACACAAGCAGGGGTGCTAACATTGACGTCCTTATCATCTCATCCACGCTGTACCCAAAGGAAAAGAGTGAGTAGCGAACAGGACGGCTTTGGGAATGCTATTCCCTGTAATTCACCATGCAAAATTGTTGCGGTAGCTTCTCTTCCTGAGTCAAACAACCCCAACGCGTTGCTAAGTTGAAAGGCTTCATTAATTGCTTGCATTGTACAATCACCCAGTCATCACATTCCACCTGGAACAGCACTGCGAAAGCTATGCCGTCCGTGATCGCTGTTTCCCGGACATGGAGGTGCGCAGTAACTTAGGAACAATCACAATGTTCACATCCTGGCTTGTGCATGGAAGCTCGCTAACCCGGCTCCATGCACGATGGTATGCATGCGTCGGCTGCTGTTCGTGCTACGAATATTTTGGCATGTAATAGTCTTCCCCTTCCGACTTCTACGCAGCATGCCATGCCGCCTATCTGGTCCGTTTCACACTAACGTTTTTAAAACAGAATTTACCGTTTTTGTGTTTTCTCCCATTTTCTTATTTCGCTTTATTTGATAACTCTGTGATGGCACGTTGCATTGGCTTATTTCACTCCCTGCTGTACTTCATGATTGAACATGGCTGACTGATCAGCTGACTGATCACGTGAGCAAAAGCCGACTTGGGGGCGATGCAAAGGTGGAGGAAAATGTTGACAGCGCTCCTTCGTCGAATATAGCGTCGTGAATATCAGCTATGGGAGAGCTTCCTGTTTTGACTCCCAGCCATAACCTAGTTATGAGAACGTAGAGGAGTCTGAGGTGCGGTAGTGTCCAAAATTTGCGCCTCTAAAAACGACGATAGAGTATTTCCCATTCCAAGGGTTCTACCACTCGATCTTCGGGTTACTACCCGATCTTTTTCCCATGCCTTGGGTTCGACCACAAGGTCTCCTGGTTACAATCCTGACGCACTGTCGCTAGCCGGCTGGCCTGAGCGCCGCTAGCAGTGATTATGCACAGCAGACTGTTCGGGCGTAGGAAGTGATGGTACAGGTCTCTTTCTTATATATTGCGATAGCCTGACAGGACGTGCTTGGAATAAAGCTGGTGAGAATAAAAATAATAGCGCATGTTTGTCTCCTGGTGGCAATAAAAAGACTTCGAATTTTGAAGCAAATAAAAATGTTTAGTGTTTCAAAAGCATCGCGGTCGTGTCGGGTCCGGTATCCCGCGTGACATTATTACATACAACAAATACGAGAGCACAAGAGTGGACTCCTCAGGCTGCGTCGTCGCTCGTAACTACCTCTCCGGAGTGAGGTCCCTGTTGAAGTCCGACGGCGCTAGCTACTATTTCGGCCTCAGAGCCTGACCCGAGCAGTCAATGGCCGCGTGAGAGGCCATTTGCCCACGTGCTGACCGATGACGCAGACAGAAAAACGGCTACCATCACGATCGATCCTTGCTGACAAAGCGTGCTCAGAGGTGACCAAGGATAAATTGTGAAGTTTATTTTTTCCAACGTGACCATATTTTGAGCATCACGGGGGGATTATTCCACCGGATCATACTCTTGCGAACGTGAGGCTAACGAATGTAGCAGTCGCCAGCTATCTGCGACTCATGGCCAGCTGACGACCGTAACAGAGGTGCCAGCCATTCTGGGAATCAGGTGAGTCAGGTGGAGTCAGGTAAGTCAGGTAAGTCAGGTGGAATCAGGTGAGTCAGGTGGTGTCAGGTAAGTCAGGTGAGTCAGGTGAGTCAGGTGGAGTCAGGTGAGTGATGTGGAATCAGGCGAGCCAGGTGATGTCAGGTGAGTCAGGTGGAATCAGATGAGTCAGGTGAGTCAGTTGGAGTCAGGTGAGTCAGGTGGAGTCAGGTGAGTCAGGCGGAATCAGGTGAGTCAGGTGGTGTCAGGTGAGTCAGGTGAGTTAGGTGGAATCAGGTGAGTCAGGTGGAGTCAAATGCGCCCGACGAGTCATCGTATAAGGCGCGGCCATAGAGCCAACTTTTTACCTCCTCGATCCGGTTAACAACCCAAAGTTCACATCGCATAATTAATGTTCACAACTTACTCTGTCGCGATTCAAAGACCAGGCAACCTGGACGAACAAGAAGTGAGCTCATCCGTACGACAAACAAGAAGTAAGCAAGTCTGCCTTCCCGCATTGCAGAGGTCACGTTAACCTGCTCCATCAAGTAGCATGCAAACCGGACAGGCTCCTCCAATGTGTATCACACGTGACGGACACATCTGTCCTACCGCGCCGCACACATTGCCACATCTGTCCTACCGCGCCACACACATTGCCACATCTGTTCTACACTGCGAAGAGGCCGCAAAAACCGACTCTGCCGTGCGTCAAAGATCATCCACAGGTCAACAAAGTGGCTGGGTCGATCTCGGCGCCATCAGGGTGCCTTATTTCAGTGGACGCCGGCGCGGCAGTCGGGCGGCCGCGCGGGGAGGGCGAGCCACCTCTTAACCAGGCCCGTCGAGAAATGCCCGCGCCGCAATCAGGCCCGGCTGGACAATGGCCATTCAGCGGGCACCGGCCGACAGGGAGGCAAGCCGGCGGCCACTGGCGCCCGGCCCACAGGGAGGCAAGCCGGCGGCCCGCTGATAACGCGGCAGTTGTGGTCGCAGTGTGTCACGTGACACAGCTGATGACGCGGCAGTTGTGGTCGCAGTGTGTCACGTGACACAGCTGATAACGCGGCAGTTGTGGTCGCAGTGTGTCACGTGACACAGCTGATGACGCGGCAGTTGTGGTCGCAGTGTGTCACGTGACGCAGCTGATGACGCGGCAGTTCGTGGAGACAGCCGCTGGCCGAGCTCCCATCGGAGTGTCAGCACCATTTCACGTCACACTGCCAAGTGGCGGCTTCTCTGTCCGGCAGTCGCCATACCGCGGAGCACCCTCCCCCCCCACCAACTGGCACGAGGCCACCATCTATCGTCGTGCTGAGTTCACTCATGCCACATAACCTTTCTCCATAAACTGCACCGCAGGCTTTTAGTGAATTGGCTTCTGCTGATAATTGCCTGTACTCCAGGAACTTCCTCTTCCAATCGTGCGGTGATATCAATGAGTGGCCAGTGCTATTGAATAGCAATAGATGTCTTTGTGCATGAACAACCCTGCTGCAGTAGCGTAGAGACGGAATATTTAGGTGTGCATATTGACACGTTCGGACATTCTCACTTATCGCCATATGGCTATTTTACGAGGACGCAGTGAAGTGAGGTTGCAGCAAACGCTAAATGAAGAAATTGGACCAACGAAACGTTTGGTTACCCGGGTGATGTCGAGCAAGCTCCATGAACAACATGTTCGCTAGCCTGGGTATGGATCAGGATATAGATGGAGGGCATCTGTTCAGTGGAGGTTGGATTATAATACAAAACAGCACGATAATGGCCGATGGGACATTGTATGACGATGAGAGGCATTCAATGGGTCTTCGTCAAACTTGAATACTGTGGTTTTTTTCCGTCCCAATTGTGCACCGCACTACTGCAGGTATGCTACTCACCATTTCGTGTATGTAGCTCACCACTACATGTATATAAATACCTGACAACTACCAACACACAACTCCTGCATGCATACACCTCACCATTAAGTATATGCTGCTCACCACTACATGTATGTAAATACCTGACAACTACAGACACACAACTCCGCATGTATACAGCTCACCACTGAGTATATATTGCTCACCACTACATGTATGTAGATATCTGACAACTACAGACACACAACTACGCATGTATACAGTTCACCACTGAGTATATATTGCTCACCACTACATGTATGTAGATATCTGACAACTACAGACACACAACTCCGCATGTATACAGTTCACCATTGAGTATATGTTGCTCACCACTACATGTATGTAGATATCTGACAACTACAGACACACAACTCCGCATGTGTACAGCTCACCATTGAGTATATGTTGCTCACCACTACATGTATGTAGATATCTGACAACTACAGACACACAACTCCGCATGTATACAGCTCACCATTGAGTATATGTTGCTCACCACTACATGTATGTAGATATCTGACAACTACAGACACACAACTCCGCATGTATACAGCTCACCATTGAGTATATGTTGCTCACCACTACATGTATGTAGATATCTGACAACTACAGACACACAACTACGCATGTATACAGTTCACCACTGAGTATATATTGCTCACCACTACATGTATGTAGATATCTGACAACTACAGACACACAACTCCGCATGTATACAGCTCACCATTGAGTATATATTGCTCACCACTACATGTATGTAGATATCTGACAACTACAGACACACAACTCCGCATGTATACAGCTCACCATTGAGTATATGTTGCTCACCACTACATGTATGTAGATATCTGACAACTACAGACACACAACTCCGCATGTATACAGCTCACCATTGAGTATATGTTGCTCACCACTACATGTATGTAGATATCTGACAACTACAGACACAC
The DNA here is from genome assembly GCA_034440615.1 of Ashinkailepas kermadecensis. Classification (NCBI taxonomy): domain Eukaryota; kingdom Metazoa; phylum Arthropoda; class Thecostraca; family Neolepadidae; genus Ashinkailepas; species Ashinkailepas kermadecensis. The sequence continues at coordinate 156,152 of JAOTOM010005134.1, read as the reverse complement.
AACTCCGCATGTATACAGCTCACCATTGAGTATATGTTGCTCACCACTACATGTATGTAGATATCTGACAACTACAGACACACAACTACGCATGTATACAGTTCACCACTGAGTATATATTGCTCACCACTACATGTATGTAGATATCTGACAACTACAGACACACAACTCCGCATGTATGCAGCTCACCATTGAGTATATATTGCTCACCACTACATGTATGTAGATATTTGACAACTACAGACACACAACTCCGCATGTATACAGCTCACAATTGAGTATATATTGCTCACCACTACATGTATGTAGATATTTGACAACTACAGACACACAACTCCGCATGTATACAGCTCACCATTGAGTATATGTTGCTCACCACTACATGTATGTAGATATCTGACAACTACAGACACACAACTCCGCATGTATACAGCTCACCATTGAGTATATGTTGCTCACCACTACATGTATGTAGATATCTGACAACTACAGACACACAACTCCGCATGTATACAGCTCACCATTGAGTATATGTTGCTCACCACTACATGTATGTAGATATCTGACAACTACAGACACACAACTCCGCATGTATACAGCTCACCATTGAGTATATATTGCTCACCACTACATGTATGTAGATATCTGACAACTACAGACACACAACTCCGCATGTATACAGCTCACCATTGAGTATATATTGCTCACCACTACATGTATGTAGATATCTGACAACTACAGACACACAACTCCGCATGCATACACCTCACCATTAAGTATATGCTGCTCACCACTACATGTATGTAGACATCTGACAACTACAGACACACAACTCCGCATGTATACAGCTCACCATTGAGTATATGTTGCTCACCACTACATGTATGTAAATACCTGACAACTACAGACACACAACTCCGCATGTATACAGCTCACCACTGAGTATATATTGTTCACCACTACATGTATGTAGATATCTGACAACTACAGACACACAACTCCGCATGTATACAGCTCACCATTGAGTATATGTTGCTCACCACTACATGTTTGTAGATATCTGACAATTACAGACACACAACTCCGCATGTATACAGCTCACCATTGAGTATATGTTGCTCACCACTACATGTTTGTAGATATCTGACAATTACAGACACACAACTCCGCATGTATACAGCTCACCATTGAGTATATGTTGCTCACCACTACATGTATGTAAATACCTGACAACTACAGACACACAACTCCTGCATGTATACAGCTCACCATTGAGTATATGTAGCTCACCACTACATGTATGTAAACACCTGACAACTACAAACACACAACTCCTGCATGTATACAGCTCACCATTGAATATATGCAACTCACAACTGTATATATGTTAAATACCAGCCAAATAACAACACACAACTCCTCCTACAGGTATACTGCTCATCATTGAGTACAGGTAGCTGACCACTGCACGCACATGTGTTCACGCACCCCCGCATGAATGTGCCTCATGTAAAAGCATGTAATTGCATATTGGTAGTTATAGCTGTTGTAAGTTTTTGGTACGCAGTGACTGATAGCAGTGACAATGTCAAGAATGTTAAGTATGCCGATGATAATAATATATAGTATGCTGAACAGACCGCATAAACAACGGCTTTACACCACTGCTCCGGACATCGGGCTGCGTATTTAGCCGCTCACGACACGCTATAACGCGCCTTTCATTTTACGTGGTCAGGTCAAACACATATTTCCAAAGACAAGTTCACCCGATAATCAAAACAGACACATTGTAACTCCATGATTGAGGAAGACCATGATTGCCTACATGCCGTGAAGCCAACTTATATGCCGAAATTATCGCCGAAAAGCATGATTTGTCTTTGCATACCTACATTACCAGCTTCAAGAACAAAAATAGTTGTTCTGGTTTTCTCCTCGTATGATCTAAATTGCCCATTAAGTGGGGTTCAGAACCATACATATAATTGTGCTTCAAGATTAAACTCGAAGGGCAAACATTCAGCTAGCTGCTAAGTGTCTCGCTACAGACGACTTTGAAGCGCTATTGCATGTCTTAACTCTGCCTGAATTCGCCAGTGGTGTGCACGTGACCAGAGGTAAATCAATGCTCAGATTTGTCGCTCATAAAAACAATCGGAGGGCTCATTCTGTCGCACAAATGACTGTTCCAAGCAGCCAAAGTTGCGATTTCCTTTTAAGCGGAAACTCGTCGGCTTTCGAAAATTTCATGGTATCCCAATGGCCTTACGCGAAAAATCAACCGAAGTCCCCCTTGCCACCCCCTCCCCGATCAAAAATCTGCGTCGTCGGTTGGCCATTGGATATCACAATTATCAGCTGACCATTCTTCGAGAACACTAAACATGTCGCCTGAATGACAAGTTATTGCCAACGGGAACTACTCTGCTACTAGAAAGCTTTGATGACCATCCCCTCTCCAACACCACCCATGATTAACAACCCTCCCCCAGTTCGGCGGCCATCCCCTCCCAAACACTATTCCTGACCATCCCCGGACAGGTCGATGGCCATCTCCTCTCAAACATTATCCCTGACCATCCCTTCCCAAACACTATCCCTGACCATCCCCGGACAGCTCAGCGGCCACCCATCTCAGACTCTATCCCTGACCGTCCCCAGACAGCTCGGCGGCCACCCCTCTCAGACACTATCCCTGACCGTCCCCAGACAGCTCGGCGGCCACCCCTCTCAGACACTATTCCTGACCATCCTTGAGCAGCTGGGCGGCCATCCCCAGGGATGGCCGCCGAGCCATCCCTGGGGAGCTCGTGGTTGAGTCGACGCCAGAAGTGCCGCGTGCGCGCCGTGCTGCCGTTTCGGACGACGCTCGCCGCAGGTCGATGACCCCGGCTCGCCTCGCTGTTGGGCCACCAGCAATGCAGTGTATGCAATATCTGTGGTATTACCTTGGCGAGTCCCACAGGAGTTGGCCTCATCGACCCGACCAGGAGCACCCATCCCCACCCCCACCAAGAGCGAAGAAGGGTGCCGTTAGCGAAAACTGTCAATGCTTCTCAGTCGGCAATGACCAGCCGAGGGGAGACGGGTGTCCCGTGCCTCCGGGCCGCGCCTGGGATGACGTGCCCGAGAGCCTGTGCCGCCGGGACGCCGAGCCGCGCCTGTGATGATGCTGTGCCGGAGGGCCTGGGCCGCCGGGCCACCGGACCGCCCGGCCACCGGACCGCCCGGACGCCGAGCCGCGCCTGTGATGATGCTGTGCCGGAGGGCACACGCGCCGCAAATGCTGTAATTTGGCGCGGCTCGGGCGGATTGTGGCATCAGTCGGGGTGGAAAGGTCACCGCACCCGGCGGCGCCCGGTCCCTCCGCCTAACTGCTGGTCGGCACGCAGAGCCGACTCATCAACACGGGAGGAGAAAGCAAATTGGAACGGCAAACCCGCCGCCGCGTCATCAAAGGAAGCAGTCGTCTGGAAATGAGATCGGACCCGTCTGCACATTGCTGGTGTCGAATGCACGGTGAAACGCCAACTTTTACGGAGTGAAGAGGCGCGTCGTGTTTGCGTCGATTGCTATTGAATAAAGAACCATGCCAAGTCAACTTAGTCATGGAAATTTCCAGAGCCTCGAACGAGAAGATTTTGAGGTGTGAAGACTGGACAGAACCAGCACACAATTCCCGGCTATTTAGGAAGCGTTTTCACCAGTCTGAACAGAAAAGCGCCGGTGATTGGTACATCTACACAGCTGTACTTAACTGGAAAATATAATTATTCATATCACTAAACGGGCGCCCCAAATAATATCAAACATAAAATTGTGTACTTGAGTTTCGCTTGAGAAATAGTTGTGAATTAGAACCAGGGGCTGAGGTGCGTATTTATCCTGATCCAACCAGGGATATTTCCACGATTATCGACTTAAGACTAGCTCATGATCAGTTGAATGTCACATTTTCGCCCTATATCATTTTCCCCGCAGTTTTGTCCGAACCACTGCCACCATTAAGTTAAAACTCTTACTACCTATGCGTAAGAAAAATATACGTCCATTAATTATGTCATGTCTTCATGGCGACATCAAAGAATAGATGGTGATTCCTTGTAATATATTTGTGATTTTGGTAGAGACGATGCATGTGACATCAAACGCGTTAACGAGTTCCAATATATTGCAGAAATGCCGTGAAATAAATCTGACCAAACCTAATTCCTGATCAATGTCACCTGATGTCAGTTGTATCAATTCTATTTTTTAAACTAACCATCTTTGCTAGGAGAAATAATTGCGTTACTATTAGAAACTTCTTGTTGCGTGCGCTAGATTACAAATGTTGACTTATTTCCTATCTGTGTGCATACAACTGGAAAAGAGTTGCAGTTCAGACACCCCGGCCAACGATGAAGCAGGTCATTGGACACGGACCTGATGTTTCAGATATAAAATTTTGCGTGCGTACACAATCAACACAGTCGACACAGCCGACACAGCCGACACAGCCGACACAGTCCACACAGCCGACACAGCCGACACTGTCGACACAGCCGACACAGTCGACACAGCCGACACACCCGCGCCGGCTCTGTAAGCGCCCTAACCCGTGCGGCAGCGCGAGCATCGGCCGCCGTCGGTGCATCCAACGCATACCAATTCGAGATGAATATGCACCGATGCCGCGATGGAAAATGATATCGCAATTTACCCGTGCCGCCGGAGCCCATACACCGTATTTTTGCGACTCATCGCGCTCGATTTGGAGCAGGCGCCGGTGGACACTCGGTAGCCCGACAGAGGTAGTGCGACGCCTAAACAGATCCGGTGGGAGTAGGTGCAGCTGCCGACAGAAACAGAACGAAAGAGCGATAGATGGTGGAGGCCTTTCGGACGGACCGTCCCAGTCAGTATACACGGATTGCTACTTGGGTTGTCGCTATTTCGGCGACATTATGGCGATTGCGTCGCAAAATAGCACAGCTACAGCCCCATCTCCCCAGCCCTAGCTCCCCAGCTACAGCCCCATCTCCCCAGCCCCAGCTCATCAGCCCCAGCTCCCCAGCCCCAGCTCCTCAGCCCTAGCTCCTCAGCCCTAGCTCCCCAGCCCCAGCTCCCCAGCCCCAGCTCCCCAGACCCAGCTCCTCAGCCCCAGCTCCCCAGCCCCAGCTCCCCAGCCCCAGCTCCCCAGCTCTCCGGCCCCAGCTTCAGCTCCCCAGCCGCCAGCTCCCCAGCCCCAGCTCCCCAGCCCCAGCTCCCCAGCCCCAGCTCCCCAGCCCCAGCTCCAGCTCCCCAGCCCCAGCTCCCCAGCCCCAGCTCCCAGCCCCAGCTCCCAAGCCCCAACTCCTCAGCCCCAGCTCCCCAGCCCCAGCTCCAGCTCCCAGCTCCCCAGCCCCAGCTCCCTAGCCCCAGCTCCCCAGCCCCAGCTCCAGCTCCCCAGCCCCAGCTCCCCGTCACTGCTGACACAACTGTGGTGTTGCATAGTTGCGACGAAGTCACAGTATGCAGAGTAGGTTGAAGATACCACAAAACAATACTATTGTTTGTAATGAAACAGTACAGAACCTTGAAACCATGCAAAATTGTTCTGGCAGTTTTTTTATGCGCCCTCATCGGCTGCGACCCATGCGCCAATGGCTTGCTACCAGTTGGAGGTCACACTGACCAAGTGTGTTCTAATTGGGTCACCCCGATGCACCTGTTGTCCCAACTGCGCCGCACTTCGCATTCGGATGTGAATCATAGCATCTGTTGTCAGTAGTGCCACTGGTGCTTGCGCTCATTCCGAGGGATGTGATGTCCAGGCGCAGGAAGCCAGTCTTGAGGTCATCTTGCCCAGGAAGAGGAAGCCTGTCTGGAGATTGCCTTGCCCAGGAACAGGAGAAGGCTTTGAAGGTGTCCTGCCCAGGATCAAGGGACTGGGCAGGAGGTAATCCTACCCAGGAGCAGACGACCGGTCTGGAGCCACCATGTACAGGAGCAGGGGATCGGTCTGGCGGTCATCAGGTCCGGGAACAGGAGGCCAGTCCGAACGGCCTTCCTCTGTTCAGCATAGCTTCTTCAAAAGTTGCATGTCTCTGGAATCAACCTTGGTGCGTCGCATATTGATTGATACATTGATTACTTAACACCTTGCTGGTTAATACTTAATTAACATGGCAAAGAAAAAAAACAATTGCATAAGATCACTTCCATGAAAGTTAGGCTCGATGTCGCAGTAATCAGTGCAAATATTAGAGCGTGAAAAAGTCATACATTTCTGGAAATGATTTACACAGATCGTTCCTACAAGAGCATTCAGAATTTCGCCGCACATCATTCTGAAAGCGAATGGCAAAAAACACCTGCAATTACAACACAATTATTTTGCTGAATAATTGGGTCCTTAGGCCCATTTTGTCAATGCAACGCCTATAGCTTCAATGTTAAGCTGAAATAAAAATACTGTGAATAATTTTTTGTTAAAACTCCGCCACATTGAATGCTGGTGGTGGAGCCTGCGCCAAGAGTACATCCGAACTGGGTAACTGTCCTCACACCTGCATGTCGTTGGAAAATATGGTCATCGGATCGATTGGAGGAACATCTGCGTTGTTCAATTTTTCCCACTTATGACTGGTGTAATCCTCTAAGTATTAAGTTACGAACAAACACTCAATCGTGTGTCGCAGTACATTTACAGGAATGCAGCTAAGCGAAGATATTTTGTTGCTCGAGACATTGTAAAGTGAAACATGTGTGACAAACAATGACTATGCGTCAGATCATTCAAGATGGGAAAAAGAATGCATGCCATCAATTCGCAGAATTGGTGGGAGCAGGATCGTAGGTGCACCGCTGTGACAAAATTGCAACAGACCGATGTAGCAATGATTTCCGTAATCTCTCCCACCCCTTCCACAACGCCATCGCTCCACCTGACATCCAGTCTAACAGGCCAGACTGAGAGCGGTGCCGAGACCAGTCAGAGGACCGGCATCGCAGATTTGCGCCTGATCCTAGGACGATGCCCGTACTTCGGTGATCCTGGAGGTAAGTTTACCTGCAGGCCGACAGGCGTGGTTCCGCCTGAATGCAGCCCTACCCCACTAGGGTGTGTCATGCTATGTATTTTTTTTGTAAATCAATTGCGGGAGGTGTTCAAATAATGTAGTTTGGTATATAGAACACAAATATAACTTTAATTATTAATTCCGATAACCCTAACTTACATTAGTTTGCAGTTGAATATTGCAAAATTTGGGATTATCTTGCTGTTTTTCCCGGATAAGTTCAAGTTGAATATTTTTCCAATCTAGTTCAGTAATAATAATAATATAGATGTTTGAGGAGGCATGTCGATTGGAATTTTTTTTTTAGTGACTTAGCCTGTTCAGTTTTTCAAATCGACGCGAGCGACGCACCTATGCAGTCGATGCGCCCCTAAATCAAAATAACGACCTGACGCAAGCGGCGCTCTCAGGCGCATACATTATTGGCGAACACATTCTAAGTGGTGCGTGGGATATCTGTGGAGCAATTCTCAAGTAACGTCACTACGTGCCGCTCTGCGTGGTCTGTGGTTTGGGGAGGGGATCCACTCCACCAATTTGTTCCAGGAGGGAAGGGACGGACTAACTGAATTTCATGATATATTGTGTTGAGTTATTAACTATTTAAAGAAATGTCCCCAGCCAGAACAAGGACGACATCACGTTTTCAGTTCAGTAATCTTTTTGGCAAATGGCAGAAGCTGCTGGTGCCTGAACCGCCAACTGGAATGAATATCCTGGGGTATAACATCTACTTGAGGGAGACACTTGAGGGTGAAGATGACAGGAGAAACTACCCAGTGGACCAGGTGGTGAGTGACATCTACCCTGGTCTGATTTGTCAGTGGAGCAAAGCTAATGCTCTATTCAAGCCACCTGTTATCAATGAAAAGGTGATCATCATGTTCAAACTCAGTGAGGTGTGGAATTCGGCAGTGCAGTGTCCTCTTGGAAAGGGCAAACTTGATGTCAAAGAGAGGTCCGTAGTCAAGTTAGACATGCTATTTGATATTTTGACTTACAAGTGTCAAATTACCAGTTGTGAGGGGGAGGCTGCGAGGGCTGTGGCATCCAAGCCCACATTATCTCTGTTCCTGTAACAGAGAAAAATATTACTGTGAAAGATCTTGCCTTCAAAGGACAAAGGAGACAGAATAAAAGGACAAAATGGGAAGGCTGGAAGTAGGGAATTCCACCACGTGGGAAGCCCTTATCTGCCAGAGAAGAAGAGAGGGAGGTGAGGACATTGTAAAGGTAGGATATGGAAAAGAAGGCAGATAAAGGGAAAAGAAGCAAGGAGAAAGATGCTGTAGCAGCAAAGAAAGCAGCAAGGAAAGATGTTGAGATCTTTTTGGCCAATGGTGATCAGGATCTGGGATTGTAGAGAAGTCGTTCTGAGGATGATTTGGTCTCTGAAGTTGAACTCTTCCCTGAAACTGACCCTGAGCCTGTAGCGAAGGTACAGCAAAACTATGATGAGATTCCAATCCTGCATTATCATTGATGGGCGGATTTCTGACCAGCGTGATGATGGATTTGATGGAAGCTGAGGGCAGTGACCAATTATTTCCTGGAAGGATCAAGGGAGAACATTATAGTGTTGCTAGTGAACCTGGCAGCTACTATCTGCTCCACTTTACCTCAGATAAAGGAGCTAAAGAGGAGTCACATGCTGGGCAGATTGCTATGGTCCTGTTTTCCTGGCTGAAAGAAAGGGGTTTTGATAAGACCTTGTGGGCCATTGGAAGAAACTCAACAAATGTCAACACTGGTGTGATTACTGAAGTAATGCGGAAGCTGGAGCTACACCTGGGGAGAAAGCTGGTCTGGTTGGTGTGTAGCCTGCATACTGGTGAACTTCTCCATGCGCCGTCTCATTGTTGACTTTGATGGCCCTAACCTGTCAGTCAGACAACACATTTTCAGAGTCAACAGCAAAGCTCCTTGATTTTGCTACATACTTCGATATCAATCCGAACTTCCCCGGATCTCTGTTGGCCTTTCACTGATCAAGCTGCTTTACAAGGCCATTCAAGATCTCTCAACTGATCAACACTATGGCTCTAAGCTTGTCCGTGCAGTCAGGGGTGGAGTGCTTCCTGCACGGTTGGCCCTGTTGGGGATTGTACCAGTGAACCACAGTCGTTGGTTCACTACAGCGAGTAGACTTCTCAGGCTTTGGGTGTCAAAGCACGGACTTGAAGGAAAGAACTTGAAGAATCTGAGATGAATTGTGGAATTCGGCATTGGACTGCACTATCCATGTTGGTTCACTGTGAATGTCAAGCACTCCTGGATCGACTCCTGGTTGTGTTCCAAACACTGCTCTAAGGATCAAAAGGAGAGGATTGAGGGGGTGGAGAGAGTCACAATCAGGGGAGAGGAGGCCCCAGACACTCAGCTGCTGGTCTCCTATATCAGAACCAGAAGGGCACCTGACATCAGTCATGATGCTTTCAGCATTGGTGACTTCATCAGCTGGTCAGATTTCGTGTCTGAGTCACCTCTCATATGCTCCTAAGCACCTCGGGGGTGGAGAACTTCATCAACACTCACATGAAGGTACTCAGCTAGCCTTGTCACACACGACGTATTGAGAGAGTTGTTAAAATGGTGACTGATGCTTCTGCTAAGTACTTCTCACAGGAAAAGAGGGATCAGGGCTCAGAAGGCAAGCAGGAGGCTGATGTCCAAGAATGAGTCAAAGCGGGACTTGTGCAACCTGGAAAAGTTCAGTAAGTCACGAGAATTGTTCCTTGTAATTGTATCCAGTGATATGCATGCAGTTCACCTGTTAAAAAGGATGTTGTGGTGGTGTACACGCTCAGTCCTCACTGTCTGCTAGCAGTGCACTGATAGATCACGGTCTCTATATTCACTGTACACGATCTGACTATGCACGTTGTTATCTCGAGCCTTGCCCTGACGCGACTGGTCCTGTCGGGGCGAACAGTCGGGAGTGGGTCGCGCGTCCGTGGTGCCATAACCATAAACCACGGTCCGCGCTCCGCACATGCGACACACGCACAACACCTCCCCTCCAAGTTCATGGTCAGGTTCCAGACTATATGCCAACGACTACTCCACATTCCCACCTCCCCTCCGAGTCGACGACGACGACAGGCTGCTGGTGTCGGCTCCTAACAACCTGCCGCCACAGCTGGGGCTACAGCACAATGCGTCACAATATGGACATCGTACCGGCGAGTGCGTGAATGCTACCCGTAAGAGGGAAGGCTGGGGTCGATTTGGAGGCGAGCGGGGCGGTGAGAGCGTCTGACGCTGCGGCGGGGGCTGAAAGGGTCGGTAGCTGTGGGGACGGTGACCGGCGGTCAGTCACCTCGTCCGCAAAACGAACAGTGCGCGGTGAGCGGGTCGGCACGGCCTGCCTGGGCGGCGCGGACGGACACGGCGGTGTGCACACAGGCACGAACGGGCGGAATGGGTGCAGGAAGCGGCGGTTGCGCCAATATATGCGGCCACTGGGGAGCTTCACTAAGAAGTCACGCCGTGGACCTACACCTACTGCAGTGCCTCGCCGGTCCAATAATTCGATCGAGGGGTCCTAAAGGGAACATGGGTCCAAACGCGCAGGCTGGGCAGTGGCAAGGCCGCTCTGTCATAGCAGTCATTCCGCAGCTGCCGGAGCGGGTCGGCGCGGGCGTCAGACATCAGTGGCTCTCGTTGCTGGCGAGGCAGCCGCTCGTGGCATGCCTGACAGGAGCCAACTGTGTCGGCAACATCGCGGTCGATGCCGGCGCAGTATACAGACTGGCCTGCGCGGCGCTGAGTGTGTTCGACTCCTTGGTGTGAGTCATGCAGGCGCTGCAGAGTCTTTGCTCTGAGGCTTCTGGGGATGACCAGACGAGGGCCACATACCAGGATGCCGTCGTCAACGGCCAAGCGATCTCACACGCTCCAGTATGGCCTCAGGTTAGCGGGCAGATCACGCCTCTGATCAGGGAAGCCGTTTGTTACAGCTTCGCACAGGGCCACGTACTCGGCGTCGGCGCGGACGGCGTCGCGGACGCGGGTGAGCGTGGCATCCTCGATGGGAGACACCCGGGCTCCATCTGGATCCAGCTGGGTCACGCAGCGTACGACGAGACTGTGGAGCTGATGAGTCGCGCCATCTTCGGCTTCCTCGTCGTCTGGTGTGGGGTCAACCACGGGGGCTCTGGAGAGAGCATCTGGGATGCAGTGATGCTTGCCAGAGTGCCAGATTGTCGTGAAGCTTTGTGATTGCCGTCGTGATTGCCAGGAGCTTCATGCGGAGGCGCCGCAGTCGGGGATTGTCGATCTCCGGCAGATATTTCTGGTTGAGGATGGGCACCAGCGGGCGGTGGTCGGTGAGTACGTCGAATGACGGGAGGCCTGCCAAATGCAGGTGGCACTTGCGCACGGCCCAGGTCACAGCGAGGAGGTCCAGCTCGATGACGGCGTAACGCGATTCTGTGGCCGACAGGAATCGTGAGCCGCATTGCACTAGCCGCCACTGCTCGTCGTGACGTTGGAGAAGGGCGTACCCAAGGCCGTGCAGCCGAGAGGCGTCGGTCTGCAGGGCGGTGGGTCGTCGCGGGTCAAAGTGGTACACGCTCAGTCCTCACTGTCCGCTAGCAGTGCACTGATAGATCACGGTCTCTATATTCACTGTACACGCTCTGACTATGCACGCTGTTATCTCGAGCCTCGCCCTGACGCGACTGGTCCTGTCGGGTGGTGGTATTGAATTAGAGTTCGGGGCGCGTCGACATCCAGGGTCATTTTGCGCCCATTGGTCCTGTCGGGGCGAACAGTCGGGAGTGGGTTGCGCGTCCGTGGTGCCATAACCATAAACCACGGTCCGAGCTCCGCACATGCGACACACGCAAAACAGATGTAAGCTTGAATTGGCTTCGTCAATATGCATGATTTCCCTTATATCTATTCACAACTTAAAAAGGGGTTCGAAAGGGTAAAATTGGCGATTAAGAAATACATAAAAGATGTAGGTTATAGGTAATATATATTAAAAAAAACTCATAATTGAACTCCTCGTGGAAAACTACATCAGTTACACACCCCCGATGTTATAATTTCATTCAGATTCATGTTGGCACCTGAGTATGACTCGCCCTACTACCTCACTGTCAGTCTCGGCTGATTGTCGCACCCGGGAGGCGTGGTTCAGGCGGGAACGATCCTCAGACCCGGAAGGCGTGTTTCAGACGTGACCAGCATGGCGCTGGCCGCAGCTCGGCCGTTCGCCGGACACGGACGATCCGCCGGTGTCCGACCGGAGACCTTAAACCGGAGACCTTGGAGCGGGCACAGCTGTGCGCCGGTCGCCGATGCCTGACAAGTGTTGCCGCCGGGGTCGGCGCGATGTCAATCACGGGCGACGGCCGGTCAGAGCCGAGCCGCATCAGACGCGCTTCCCGGCTCGCCACGCGCCGCCGGCCCACAATGCTGAGCATGCTGCGGCGCTCCGGCGCCGGCAAGGCTCGTCCGACCAGCGGCCCGTCGACGGCGACGGAAGGCGACGGCGGAGCGGCGGCCGACGGCGGCGAACACGACGCGCGCGACGCGGGCGGCCGGGGCGAGGTGGCTGCGGTGGGCGCCTCGCGGGACACCACAGGTGAGCGCCAATTGTCGCTCGGCGCTGGTGCTGCCTCGTCGACGTCGACTGGCAGGCTCGAGGCGGCGACCACGGCGCAGCCTGAACGTGCCGACCACCGAGTCACCCCGCCGACCGAGCGCGAGCACAGCGACACTCTCGCCGCCGCCCGGCCGCCGCAGGACGGCGACGACAGCAAGCCGCCAGCGCAAGAGACGAGCGGCACGGAAGGGAACAATGGCAGAGGTGAGACGCCACAAGAGGCGAGGCGGAGCGGTGATGATACTCGGCAGGAGACGGCCGCGCCGGAGACGGTGCTGGAGTTTCACGAGGCGGAGACGGCGGACGTTCGGGAGCGGAGACCGTCCACCTGGTCGGTGTGGTCCAGCGCCGAGGGTGTGCGCAGTAGTGTGGTGGACATCCGTGACAGACTGCGACCGCAGGTGTCCACTAAGATGGGCAAGATCCGCAACAAATTCCAGTAAGTTGTGCGCCACCCAAGGGCAGTTGTGCTCCAGTCTTGTGCCGCACAATCCGTCATTGATGAAAGATGAATCACTGACTTATTTGATGTCGCATTTTGGTGCTCATGCGGATGCTGCACCGGCACCGATTTGTACCCGTTATTCTGATCACACATGTCTTTGCTTTACTTATGCTTACCCGTTTAATTTAATCGCAGCCAGGACGCATTTAACCCAGCATAGCATGGATTCGAATTCCGTGGCCCCATTCAACCCGAGTCAGTGAGGGGTGATTAACATCCAATCTAGTTCCATTGAAAATCAGAACGATAAGTCATGATGATGTTGCGTTAGGATGATCTTGCAACATCAATTATCTGCTTCAATTATCTGCTTCATCAGTATCAATTATCTACACATTAGCAGTACTGACCACGATAGCCATCACCGTCAAGGACTTCGTACGACATTTTCTAGCGCTTAGCCTTCTTCCGGTAATGGGAGTGGACTGATGCCGTACCTCCTGTGGTGTTTCGCCTGTCTTTCCCTAACCCGGTGTAATAGGAGCATGGAATTTGGCCACTGTTCTTATCTGCCTTCTTTCTGCCGCGTACCCATTTTTTTTAATTTCATACCTATATCAGAGGTGGCTCCAGGAGAAAATATTTGGAGGCACTTGTGTCATTTTTCTTGCATAAATTTGGAACAGCACGTGCATCTAAATGGTGTCATTGTGTTGTTGTTCGGACGACGATACTTTGGAATTAATGTGCTCATGCTACCTTGCTTATCCACGGCAATGCATATTTTGAGCCCAATCATGGCAAGGGCGGATCCAGGGAGTTGCTAATAGGCAAGAAGTGGCCAGGTTTCTCAAAGCGGTATCATTTACGTTGCCATCGGAATGTAGAGAGGGTTAAAGATGATTGTAAAAGGTAACCAAATGCTCATATTAAGTGAAATAGGATCAGAAATCCGTCTGATATATTTCGGGCATGACCTATTTTCATATTTTCTGATCCTATTGTTACTTAATATGAGCATTTGGTTACTTTGTATAATCATCTTCAATTCGACTATGCTCAACACAGCTCTCCGCAACATTATCAACTTAGAGAGGGTTAGGTGAGTTGAAGGCAAACGGCAATAACGCATTACAACCAGTGGCGGCACAAGCATCACAAGCAGTGGCGAAGCCAGAAGACTTTCCCAATGCGGGATCCAGGTGGTGACGAGATGCATTCAGAACATGTCCTATTCAGGAAACTACAAACAATGGCGCAGAGAGGGTGACACTTTGCAATTGGCGGATCAAGGAGAGGGAGTAATGAATGCAGGACAATAGATTACTGTATACCGCAGGCAGTGGCGGAGCAAGATTTTCCGAATGGCCAATGGTTGCAGAACTCTTCCCACTCAGGCCTATCAGGTTTCACCCTAAATAATTCCCTAGTGACGCCTCTGAGACCTCACGGAAAGCATTGGCATCATGCAAAAATGAAAACATAATAGGTATTTGTGGGACTGACTGCAATGCTGAATTATCCACAAAAAGCGTATGATACCCACCTCCTCTTCATGCTCCTGGCTACGTCATTGGCTGCTTTGCATGTGCATGCATGGACATCAAATGGTGTTTTGGATGATTTATATCCACCCATACCGTTGGAAAATGCAAACACAGTCTCAAATGGCTTTTATCAATTTATCCCCACCCACATTTTTTTGGCCGCCTGACGATTGTAAACATTTATAAATTTAGGTGGATTAGACTCAAAACTCAAGGTGTAGATTAGACCAGCAAAATTCGTTTGAGCTATTCAGCTTTCAAATGGGCCTACTATATGTCGAGGTCTCAGGGAGGACGCGTCGAAATCTGCCTCCTCTTTGCAGCTTTAGGTCTAAAATAGCACTAGCTCAGTGGGTTAAGCCGGTCACAGCTATCATTTGGTACCAGGCATGTGTATAACAAGGTAGCACATCCATCTTGCAACATATCAGCATGCATTTCAGATGCATGATTTCCAGATGTGTAGTTCCACAATGATCCACGGAGAAGCATCACCTCTCTTACAACGTTCACGGGATCACTAAGCGCCTGATGTCACATGAGTCGGCCCCGCTTCACAAGGATCACGAGATCAGTAAGCGCCTGATGTCATATGAGTCGGGCCCGCTTCACAAGGATCACGAGATCAGTAAGCGCCTGGTGTCATATGATTCGGCCCCGCTTCACAAGGATCACGAGATCACTCAGTGCCTGATGTCGTATGATTCGGCCCCGCTTCACAAGGATCACGAGATCAGTAAGCGCCCGATGTCATATGAGTCGGCCCCGCTTCACAAGGATCACGAGATCAGTAAGCGCCTGCTGTCATATGATTCGGCCTCGCTTCACAAGGGCCACGAGATCACTCAGTGCCTGATGAGATCACTTAAGTCGGACCCGCTTCGGCCGGAGGCATGCCATGGCAGCCATCTTGTCCAACTGAAAATGATATACCTCGTGACGTGACATGAAAATGCACGACATGCGAAGATATGTCGGTATCGCTTGAATGAAAGCCCCACAACTGAAAACTACTCGACGATAAACTAACAAGAGTGCTCACTCCTGCGGGCCGGAATTTTGATGAGCGTGTAATGTTGGGTGGCCGCGACATCAGAACGCTGTAAGATATCCTGAAACGTCCAGCTCTTAGCTCTCCTCGCGATTGGACCACCCTTTACCATATGTTATGGATGCAGGTTCCCCACCCATCTTGACTTGGCAGCTGAACAAAATGAGCAGGTGGTTGTGGCTCTCTGTGAACACGAAGGTACATTTTTGGCAGGTCGACCGAGAACTGACAGGATGACGCCTGGCACTGGATCCCGGATGTAGAGGGGCTAGAATTGGCCGCCTTACAGATCTGTCGTAACATATCCGAGCAAATAGCGATGAGGTGCTGAATGTATGCCTATTCAACAAGGAGAAAGTCTCGTGCATCTTTCATATTTTACATTTACAATACAATTGCCGGCAACCTGAGCTTGATAATAGGGCACAGTTGAGAGATTACCTGAGCCCGACAGTAGGGCACAGTCGAGAGATTATCTAAGCTTGACAGTAGGGCACAGTCGAGAGATTATCTGAGCTTGACAGTAGGGTACCGTCGATATGTTATCTAAGCTTGACAGTAGGGCACAATCGAGAGATTATCTGAGCTCGACAGTAGGGCACAGTCCAGAGATTACCTGAGCTTGACAGTAGGGCACAGTCGAGAGATTATCTGAGCTTGACAGTAGAGCATAGTTGAGAGATTACCTGAGCTTGACAGTAGGGCATAGTTGAGAGACTACCTGAATCCGACAGTAGGGCAAAATCTTTCAAGATACATCTAACAACCGCATTGAGTTGCGGTACGGACCACAGTTTGACCTGCCCTAACTCCAGTATCCTAAGAGAGTGGAGCTCTGGTACCCTAAGAGTTACACGACGTGCGCCCATGAATTGTTGGAAGGTGTGCAAGTTTGTAAGCGTGCCACGAACGGCTCAGGAGTTACTTCAGAAAAGTATCGGGGGTGCGGAGGTAAAATTTTTTCCCCCCCCGCACCGTGTGAGAGATAACTAAATTCACATTCTCGAGGCAGATCGCTCGGCTTGCATCACCGTTGCTTTTTAGCTCTCCACTTTGCTCCTTACTTGAAATGCATGTATTATGGTGAAGGGTCTTCCCGTGATATGCTGATTTTCTCAAATATTGCTCTTCAACGTCAAGGTTGAGCGCTTGAAAAAAAAAACATCATCCACCCAGCATCGAACATTCTCTGATACTGCAGCAATGTATCTCTGACGGTATCGATAGTACAGCCCGCAGTAAGCTATCATGACATCTGACAGCCACCGGCATGCGCCCTTCCACACTCTACCCTGAAAGTTCGTGTCACCAGCCTGTTTAGGTGTGGTGTGCACATCTTCGTCCACCTGTGCCTCAAACCGATTACCTCTGCCGGTGGTGCCGAGCCGCGCGCTGCTCTCCGGCTACCGCCCAGCTCGCAGCGCAGTGAGCAGCG
Organism: Ashinkailepas kermadecensis; assembly: GCA_034440615.1. Lineage (NCBI taxonomy): Eukaryota > Metazoa > Arthropoda > Thecostraca > Neolepadidae > Ashinkailepas > Ashinkailepas kermadecensis. Next base: position 139,011 of record JAOTOM010005134.1, on the reverse strand, counting down.
CCGACAGCTGACTCAGGCCACAGCTGAGTGTGGCCGATCAGCCGGAGACAGGTGACCGTGTCGCACCTGTGTCGCCCGTCGCCGCCTCGGTGTGCCACTTTGGTGGCGGCGCCGCTCAGTCGGCTGCCACACTGCAGCCGATGACAGGGCGCGCCGCCCCCGCCGCCGCCGCCAAGGTCACCAGGTCAGCCGGGGTCACGCTGCCTGAGCGACGCTGACGCCCGGTGACGGGCAGTAGCGGAGTGGCGCGTCAGCTGAACAGGGCACACGGCGGCTGGAGCCGGTGCTCTGCCGCAGAGCCGGCGCCAGATGGCTCGCCGCGTGTCTGTGCAGTACTTCCGACACGAGGACTCGGTCGGCATGGCCTACGTCATCCACTGTCCGTGAGTAGAAGCGGTGGTCGGCCGAGATCGCAACGGCGGCGGAGCTCTGTGCTGCCCGGCTTGGCCGGTGGTTGGGACTGAATGGCCCGGCAATTGGTGTGGCGATGCTGGTGTCACCAGTCACTCACGCCTGTTAGTCGCCGGCCAACAGCGAGGACGAGTGGGAATTGAACCCACAATACTTCGAATGGAGGACGAGCGACCTACCGCAATACTATCTCATCCTTTAGTTTTCAGCTCGAATGACGTGCGCTCCCTTGCCTCCAAGCTGTCTTTGAGCCTTTACCATTGGCAAATTGGATCGTGCTTTGACATGGTGTGTATTCACCTCCGCATGAAAATGTGTTAGTTCATAATTAACTAAGATTTTAATTCAATAAATTCCATTCTTTAATTTTATACACGTGTATGTATCTCATGTATTCCGATGGAATTGTCGGTCCTCCATCATATTGAGTAGACACACATACACATAAGAGACACCTGAACACATCACATCGTGCCCATGCAAGACTTTGCATCAACGAAAAATACAGTACTGAATGCAAGTCAGCAATAACATGTTGATCGGCAGGATCTTGCTGCTTTATAACCTGGGCATTGGCAGGGGCGTTGACCGAACGCCATTGACCGGGGAAGCCGATCTATTTATCTCAGCGTGTCAGCTGTCGATCTCAGCAAATATTCTGCTGGTATTGGCTGCTGAGATACATGTGTCAGCCAATTTTTAAATCATTTTATTTCAATTCAGCTTTCTAGTTGGTTAAGAAGGACCCAACAATAAACATTCTAGGTCACCACCGTGGTCAAAGTCAAAGTCAGCATTCATATCCTTGAAATACATGAAGCGTTTGTATTGTCCGCGTTCACTCAAATGTAAAACAACACATGCAGATTCCCGTGTTATATGCGGAAAACCTTCACAATGCTTTCTTTATGTGTTATAGCATGCAAATGCAAGATTCATACTTGATCTATGACAGCTTGTTATTTCAGGGTACCTTAGCTTCATTTCTCCCACAGATAAACTTCATCTCATCTTGCTGTACCTTTAGTATTCAGACACAGTTTGGATCAGCAACTATGAATTGTGACGATGAACATTTTACTTATGATGATCTCTTAAGGTCACATGGACCTAAGATTGCCTTCTCGTCACATCCGAATGAATGATAGTCCATGACAGTTGTAGTCCACTTGTGAGAACACTAAATACAGCCTGATTCAATATGCTTTCACATATCCAAAGCACATCGACAACAATTGACTGTTGACAACACTTGCTTGTACCACGCGATTACCCGGAATGCTATCTGCACTGACCTTCCGTATCATCATGATCCCTATACATGCACAAATTAACGTGATCCCTTTTTTCGTAGCAGGGATCTGATGCCAGTATTGTAACTCCAAACGCCGCCCATCCACACTTTGTATTCCCCAACAGCTGGACAACCAGCGGACGTTGTCTGGCTGCACCTTTAACCCTCATCTAACCAGACAGCGAACTTTGCCCGGGTGCACCTTAAGCTCTCATCTGACCAATGCCTGGTGCCTGGACCAATGCCCCCATCTGACCAATCTGACCATTGCCTGGGTGCACCTCTAACCTTCATCTAGCCAAGCAGCGGACGTTGCCTGGGTGCACCTTTAACCCTCATCTGACCAATCAGCAGACTTTTTTTTGGTGCACCTTCTCTAGCCCTCATTTGACGAGAGCAGTTCGCCATCTTCCCTCACCGAGTGGGGGAGGGGAGGGTGTGTGGATCGCCATCCCTCGCCATTTCAATTCTAATCAGGCTAGACATGAAACAAAGATCAGTGTATTGCCTCCTACAACTTATATCTAATGACAAACAAAATGCTTTTGTGAGGAAAACCATTGACCCCATGAGTCAGGTCAGATAAAAGCATTTCGGGAAAATAGGATATTTTCGGCTGAGGCACATTATCATGTTCAGAAATTCGTGTAGAAAGCAAACAAATTGGCGTACGCATGTAAGTACACCTGGCCATGACCTATCGGCTGGTATCCCGCACGTCATGGTCGGACCCATAGATAATCCCTCAGGTCAGGTCAAAGGTATCCCGGGCCAAAAATATTTTCAGTATTTCGCGAAGTAAGTGTGACCAAACGACAGTTCGAATGATTTATGGATAAGAGTGGACGCTGAACTCAAACTTCTGCTGCAAGGGCCCACCCGACGTCACTCAAGTATCGTATTCTTTCAAGGTCATACCTAAGATGATCTCGGATATGCTTTTCCGAGGTTAGAAACACTTTGGAGTGATTTTTGGTGTTTATTTCGAATTTGACGCCTATTTTTATCCTGGAAAAGGGAACATTTTTTTTTCTCTCAAAATTTAGACAATAGAATCAAGGCCTTGACCTGATATGGCACATTCCCCACGGGTCATAATACTACGTTTGACACGTAATCAGACCGGCAAGATCCGAAGGGGCATCTTGGTAAGCATCTCGTTCTCACATGTGAGCAGCAGATTTGTTAAAACGTGCGACGAGCTCGCACAATTCATCGACTATTAACAAAGTATGATCTTTGACCTCGCCCCTGAAGTCATTCAATGACATCAGGGTGTCATACTTGGTGTCCGTTTCGAGATCTTGTAACAAAGTGCACGCTAGCTTTTGTGTTTGTTCTCCAACCTGCTCTGCTTGGAATTATCATGGGTGGGTCGCACCAACCCCTCCCGTACCATTCGGAGGCGGCGAACTGCTCACTACCGAAGACATTTAGTGATATGGCATGGTAGGGCTCGTGACCAGAGCTATGTGATGGACTCTCGTGAGCATAACATCAACATATGCGGATGTCCTCGAAGCTGCTTAACCCTAGTGTTTAAGGGGCTTCCGAAGCCAACCACCTGAGGTTTTGTGCTCGACGCTTCTGATCTCGTTGCGAGTTCTGAAACTTCGTGACTGATCATACATTTCTTTTGGATGTTGGTGCGGACCTTTTTGTTGCTGTTGATCAGTGGCGGCTCCAGACAGAGATTCTTGAGGGCATATTGGGTCAATTTTTACAATTTGATGTGCTTTCAGTCAGTCAAATATTTGCACGCTATGCTCATAAGTACTAGTTTCTACCCAGCACCATGGATGCACAGCACACACATGTTCCACATTTTGCGTTACTAAATGTGTACATCAATGGCAGAGGTGGTTATAGGGTAAGAAGGTGTGTGTTGGGGGGGGGGGGGCAAAATGTTGATAAAACTCGAGTCCCTGCCACACCATCACATCTTTGTTGATTTATTTGGAATTCATACACTGAACGAATACAATAATTTTCGGCATAGGAGGATCAAGATCAACTTTGGACCTGCTCAAGTAAAGGGTATAGTTCATAGGAATTAGATAGGCAAGCCTGCCTGTTCCTGTGGCCGAATGCCTGATGTTTACGCATCTTTTATGCACTGACTAATACACGAGATGTTACGGGCAGAAGGGATCCAGGGTAAGCAAATAAGGTGGCTTTTCAGATGTTTCCCAAAATAGTTATAACACGATTGACATTTCCTCATTGATTCTTGCTCGGCATGATCACCTGGACAAGACAGACATATTTGGCACAGGCGTAGTTCTAGATAGTTTTAAAACCGGTAAATTTTGCAATAGGGGTACGATTATGAACGAAATTTCAACGGGTTACCCCCCTTTTTGTGCACCTGGCGTCGTTTGTGATATTAATTGTTCATTTGCAGAGCAACATTCGATGCAATATTAAAATAGTCATTGTTTATGACGAAAAATTGAGTTGGCTACGAAACGATTTTTGCTGACCGAAACGATTTTACGAAACGATTTTTGCTAAATAAACACCAAAAATCACTCCAAAATGTTTCTAACCTCGAAAAAAGCATATCCGAGATCATCTTAGGTATGACCTTGAAAGAATACGATACTTGTCTCCCCAATTCCGGTTACCTTGTATGCAACTATGTTTTAGTAAATTTTATCTTCATTAGCAACAATTGAAATCACCATTACTTTGGAGTCGATTGGCGTTAATTTGATCCGCTTGTTAGACCAAATCAAAGAGCTATGCAATGCGAACATTTGCAATATCACCTCCCCTTTTTTTGCCTTCTGCACCCGCCGTTTTCGGAATATCAAGATTTTGCTTATTAAAATGAAGTAAGGATACAAGCTTTCGAACGGTTAAAAAATGGTCCATTCGTTATGGAGATAGCATGGGGGCGGCGAATAAGCCCACTCTTAGCAATGGAATGACTTGTTATGTCTTACACAACAGGGTTAAAAAAACGTACGTGTGGAACCAAAAATTATCAAATATGTCAATGATCTTGTGTGACCTCGAAAAAGGTTAGTGGCATGACGCCAAGTGGCAAGTCCAAAACTCACCTCCTAGCTATACTTCACTAATCAAGAGTCTATTTGAACAGAATCTGCTTTAGTTTACTAATACTGATTTGTATGTAATATCATCGCCGCCTTGGTACAAATTTACCCCCATACACCCTCAAGAATGACGTGAAGTCTATGGGACCTGACAGTATCCGAATATCGTTTTGCCTTAGTATGTGCACACAATGTATCATCGCATGTTCTACATTTTGGAGAGCTATCACAAACGGCTTGGCGTGCACAGCTACAAAGCTGACTGTGGGGAGGGGGCGGGATGGCATCTCTCGGCAGACGAGGGTTAACATCCCTCCATCCCAGGCTGACGCCACACCTTTCGCTTCCTGTCACCATCCCATCTCCAGCTGCACCTTCAGGCGGTCGACAGCGGGCCGAGCTAAACGTCACGACTCGTCGTCACGACTCGTCGTCACGACTCGTCGTCACGCGCGGACCGTCCGTGTGGGAAATGTTCCCCCGCTGCTCGCGTTCCCAGCATCGGGTCGCCGTGATCGATGGCCAAAGCGTCTGTGTTCCCATTCATATTTATTCAACCGATAGAATTTCTGCACGGAATGCCGGGTGTCCGAGCCACATGATCGATGGCGACGATTGTGCCGGCACCGTTCAAGTTTTCATCGGCGGGAAATGAGCCGGTCGCCGGCGGTGCTCACATCGCGGCTATGCATCGGCCCGTTCAATCAATGCCGAGCACCGTGGCCGGCCGCAGCGCGGCACTTGGCCGTCCGCACGGCGCCGTTTGAGACGGCCGCGCGCCGACCGGCTGACACGCCACGTGAGCACGACGGCCGTCGTCGGCTCTACGCTGCGTCGGCCACCGCCACGCCAAGACCGCGCAAATCGCCGCGACACGGCAGGCCTGTCTCGCGAACAGAGCACCCCGCTGTGAATCCGCACCACGGCAGCCTCACGAACAGAGCACCCCACTGTGAATCCTCGCCACGGCCGTGGGTTCATCTTCTCGTGCTACTCTTCTTCTTGGCAGGCTTGCCGCCAGCAGAGGACTCCGACATGGACGCTTTCCTCCTGGACGAAGTGATGCTAGACGACAGCGTGCCAGTGCTGGCTGGGCCGCTGGGCCCAGCGAAGCCGATATTTACCACGCTGACGGCGCTGCTCTGCTGGCTGGCCGGTCGACTTGCCTGCTGACTGCTGGCCCGTGAGCCGGCTGGCTTGGTGCCGGCAGCGCCGGGCTGGCTGCCGCGCCTGGCGCCGACAGCGCTGGGCCGGCCGGCCGGCTTGCCGACGGCGTCGCCGTCGGCCGCGTCGGTCCGACCGGCCAGCGGGCTCTCCAGCTGGACGCTGGTGACGCTCAGCTGGGAGCCGGAGCGGCTGCTGGCCTGACTGTCGGCGCCGTGGCCGTTCAGACTTGCCTGGCTGGGCAGCTGAATCAGCGAGCGCTGCGACGCCGGCGTGCCGCCGCTCGACTCTGAGCAGCACGACTCCAGCGACAGACAGCTCTGCAGGTCATCCAGCGAGCCGGAGCGTCGCGACGACTGCGACGTCGTCCGGCTGCCCGGCACGCTGATGCCACACTCCTCCAACGACGACTGGATCAGCTCTCTGGTATCTGCGTCCAGCTCGGCCAGTTCGCACAGGCTGCGCACTGCCAGCTTGATCTCTCCGCGCCGAACCCGCACCTCGATGTCCTTCTCTTCGCAGGTTGATACCAGACGGCCGGTTTTCTTCCGCAGCTGCTTGATGACGTGGTTGTTGAACCTGGTGGCGCGGTCCAGTTTGACCTCCTGGTCTTTGAGCTCCTTCTCACGCACGGCCATCGTCTGCTCCAGCTCCTCCCTCTGGCGGTCCAGCACATCCTCCTGTTCGGCGAACTGCTCCAGCTCCGCCTGCATGCTCTGCACCTTCTGCTGGATAACCAGTAGACGCTGCCGGCGCTCCTTGACCTGCAGGTCGGTCTGGTTGAGCAGCTGTTGCATGTAGGCGACACTCTCTCGTTCTTCCTCCGTCTCCAACGGACTCGACAGATTCTGGCGATAACTTTCGTTGTTGATCTTCAGGACTTCGCAGGTGTTCTCGAGCGCCACCAGCTCGGCCTCGGTGCGCTTGATCTTGGCGTCAAGCTCGTCTCCTTCGCGTTGCACCTGTGTGAGGCAGGACGCGCAGTGCTCATGGTTGGCCGTTGACAAGCGGCCCGGTTACTGCAACACCTGTACATTGTTTCGCAAACGATTTCGCATCAAGTATGTAGCTAAAATGGAATCCTATGCGTGACAGATGTGATCAACCCCAAACATGTGCGCTTATGCGTCCACACGCACCTCCTAAATAATCGTGCCTGTATATTTAATAGCGGGGCGTTGCAAGTGCAACAATTGTGGCGTATTTGTTTACAAGCCAGGAGCCTAGCAATATACACGTCCGGTTCAGCTCATCAATATTTGTCTTGATTGATGGTTGTTTAAACTGTGCAAAAAAAGCATCTTGGAACAAAGAAAACATATTAATCGCTGTTGCGTGTGATAAACGCATTGCTGTTAAATATCATATTTAATATATATATATATATATATATATATATATGTATATATATATATATATATATATATACATATATATATATGTGTGTGTGTGTGTGTGTGTGTATGTGCATATCAGCATCAGGATGGAGAGCATAGGAGTTGAGCCATTCCTCAAAGGATATGAACAGGCGTTTGAACTGTTGGCAGTGCAGTGGGTTGATGCAGCCCCTTCTCCATCCTGTAAGTGATTGTTCGGAACCATGGAAAGAAACGCGCTCGTCCACGCGCCACCACTTAGCATAGATGGTGCGGCAACCCTTGGTCACCTTACTGCATAAGATATTCCAAGATGTAATGTCAGTTTGCTGGGCAGTGACGTCATGAGAGGGAGCATGTCAGACTGCTCTCCCGCCAAGTTTGCGAATTATCGGCATTGGAACGATAAATGGGGTGTAATAAATAATGTACAACAATGAATGGGGTTCAATTGCAATCCGGTAATGTACCTCATGCATTGTCACAAACAGGCGATATTGCATGTGGTAGGGTGATGAACATCTCAGTTAACCTACTTACTTAGGTCACTGGCCCTTCCGGAGTCATTCGACGTCATTGACCCAATTTCACCTAGGATGGCCTTTCGGCTTAGCAGGAACTGCTGGGTTTATTTGGTCGTTGAAGCGGGATTTGACGTCCATTTGTACCCAGAGTGTTAGAAGATAGTGATTTCGGGCAGTATTTGCAAGTTCCGAAAAGAGGACAACATTTCGAGCTCATGTGATCCTTGACCTATGAGCATAAATGCATATATGTAGTCACGAGGATAACTATGTATGATTTGCTAATCATGTATAGTTCGCATTTCACGATATCAAAGACATAAAATAATGCGCCCTGAAATGCGCGTGTCTTATTGGCTGTACCCAGTTGAGGTCTTAGTGTAAATACTCTGAATTGTTGTGACGGAGAACATTTAATCCACCTGCACGGTCAACCAATGACACCAAGTAGGCTAATTCCGTGCCAATCGCGAGATGCCATCAACTGCAACACGCTGGTCTTGGTTTCATGCCGCCAGCACTCTTCATTTTGGAACGCTATTAGGGGCCACAATTCCCCTGCGCCGGCAAATGTGGAAACATTGCGTGCACGGACGGGATTTTAAAAAAACGTGCAGCCAGGCAAAAGGTTCAGCCTTGTCGGGTCGGTCGACAAATCCGCCTTCACCGGACTGGGAGGAGAGAAGGATTCTTGAAAGCCCTTCTACTAACTTCCTATCTACGCAAGCTAGGATGAAATGCGAACCACCATCAGAAAGCGCGACAAATTATGATGATGGAGAGCGCGAAACGAACTTTAAATCTGCGTTTTTCCCGACTACGAGGTCACTTGAGGTCATATTATGTCAATATAGGCAACTTAACTTTAATTCTAAGAGAAAAGTAGAACTTTTCATCGGCCTTTTTATCCCAAAATCTACCATAAATGAATGTATTTATTTGGATTATAGTAAACAAAAAATGGTCAAGACAAGGCAGATCATGTACGGTCAGAATCAGGCTTGAAAATCAGCTTTCGAACTATGCATGCTAGAGACAGGAAAAACGTCATTGGTAAGCAAATGTAGCCTAGAGCTCATATCTCAGCTTATTTCTTCATTTTGGCCAACCTGAGGTTTTCAAAGGTTTATAATAGGTGAACCCAGTGGCATGGAATTTATATTGGAGAATGGCCAAGCAAATATGACTATATGTGCTTAGGGTCCTTTCAACGGAACTATTAAATAAATACGTGCGCCTGTTTGATATTCGAAAATCCCAAGATCAGGTCCGATTACTACGGCCCAGGATAACTGAGCTCAAGCTTGCACCCGCACCTCATTTTGGAAGCATATAAATTGCGTTCCCAAGAAGAACTGATATGTTGCTAAAACAGCTTTTTAAACTATCCAGCGTCTGGCCTCGTTAGCTGACATCGGCTCACGCTGGATCAATATATAGATTGATAAAGCAATCACTTCAGCCTTCGCCTATATGTCGACGGTTAGGAAGTATTTCCATAGAAAGGTTGAATGAGGCCAAATAAGGTCAGATCGCATGAGGCCAGGTTACTTCATGTCACTGGATGGCCACCCAATCCCATTTTGCATGACTTGGGCGGCGCTGAAGCCAATATCAGATGTGACTTCACGGTGAACAGCAGCATTCTGTATAAGATGGCATGGTGTAGAATGAACACGGCATTTGACCTTACCTTACCAGAATGCTTACTGCATGCTCTTTATCATTTATGTATGTAAATTCCCTCAAGTTAAATGTTCCCCACTCAATACGGTAAAAAGCGAGGACAATTGACCTAGCCTCAGGTCAGTAACATTGACTTAATTCGAATTCCACGATGGTAAAGTTGTTCGTCTTGATGATAGAACAGCATGATCTGAGCTTGTGCTGATATGTTGCGACCACTTTGAATGGCGGCACTTTGAACATGCGGGAACATTACTGACTTTGACCCGCGCCAAGTTCATCACCTCTAATGACCTGGACTTGGCATTTGTACGATATACGCAAAGCGGGTATGTAGGAAGGCACTAATTGCTACGTGTCTCTGCGTCTACTCATTTGGCCGCTATTCCAGAGCAACCTTAGAGGGGGCTCTCGAGCCCACCCACCCTCACCCAGTCATCCCGGCCGGCTAGGGTTCAGCATCCAATGCACAGATCAACTGAAATCATTGCTGGATAAAAGAATATGTCGCTCAAAATCAACATGAAATACATCAAAAGGTTTGTATTTCAATGTTCCTACTCGCCTTTATGTATCAATAAGGCACAAACTATTCATTTTGATGTTCTTCTTCACGTCGTGATCACTATAATAACGTTGTTCATGGTAGATGACCTGAAAGGGGGAAAATTTTCCATGCCTTCTAACCTCTGGCATAGGTAAGCTTTTCCCATCATATCTGTACTGGCGTTCGACCTCACCATGCATAAATTGAAAGGCAAAGGATCTCTGGCACGGACCTTTCAGGTCAGATCAAGGATCCACTTCTCTTTGTAATAGGCAAGTTCGAAGTTGGGCTGTGCTCTGTGACTAAGCATTAGGTGTTATGGCCTTGGAACCTTCAATACGTTTCTGCTTTGCGATTTTGTGGTCCATAAAGTCTTGCATGTGCAGCATTCAATTTCATAGATCACGGTTCGTCGGTGAACTAAGCGACCCCACCGAGATGACTTACAACACTCTGCCCCCTCCCCCACAATTATTATTTGAAGTGTCTTTGGTACAAATGAGCACTGAATTGCAGTTTATCACCTCAAATATCCCTAGAATGACCATAAATAAATATATAAATATCTGGAATATGTCCCTGGAATGTCCGTGGTCTGCGTGATTAGTATAGTTGCTAATTATCATCCATATTGAATGTCACACATGTGCTGTTATTATATGAATATACACTGGTAGCATTCGCAATTTCAGTGACAAATAGATATGGAATTTTTGTTTTCAACAAAAAGTCGATGTCAGTCGGATGTCTGCGGCGCTGGGTCCTTGGAGCTCTTTTCATTCTTATGCATTAGCCGCATAATTAAAATCAGAAAATGATTATGGGCTAGATACCTGACATGATTCACGATCTTCGTGATCGCATGCGAACCCACCTCTTCTTTTTCTTGCGCCGCTCTGATGACATACAAGATGTGGGAGTCGGACGCGTCGGTTCCCTCTTCCACCGGACCCATGGAGCACAGCATCACTTCGTAGCGCTTCTTCATCTTGTCTAACTTGGAAGCACGATTGGTGAGATCGCGCCCCAGCTTATGGATCTCCTCGTCTAGGGCACGCAGCTCGGCATTGAGGAGATCCTTCTGTGCCAGGATTTCCTGTCTGCGCTCCTTCATGGCCGTGTTCATCTCGAGACGCTGCCGGTCCAGCGAGAACACCTTCTCCGCCTGGGCACATAGCGAGCGGCGCAGTTGCTTGATGGTGAGTCGGAGCATGTTGTCGTCCACCATGGCCGTCTGCTTTTTGTCTATCACGCGTTTCAACTCCTTCATCGAACACTCGTTGTGCAACTTCAGCTCAGATTCCTTGGAGTCGAACTGTTCTGTCAGAACCTTGCTCTTCTGCAGGTCACGCTGCACTTCTCGCTGTGCTTCCTGTGTGCGCTTTACCTGTTCACCGAGGAATGCCTTTGACTGATTTTTCTGCTCAAGCTCTCCCTTAAGATCAGTAATCCGAGATTCCAACCGAATTCGTTCGGTGTCTCTTCTGGTGCCAGTCATTCGTTCTATTCGTTTCTGCAGATGCTGAGCCAATAGTTCTTGGCTATATATCATTTCTTGCTGCTTCATGACCTCACTGTCCATCTTGCGAATTTTGGACATCATATTTCGTCTCGCAGCAAGACATCCCTGTATCTCAGAGTTTTTGGCTGTTTCCTCTGCCTGATATTTGATCAGATCATTATTTTTCCTGAACTGAAGATCTTTGAGCCTCATCAGCTCCTTATCCATCTCCCTTTGTTTATTTTCTTCCTCTTCTAGTAGGCTTTCCATTCGCCTGGCTCTTTCTTCCGCGCTCATAGCCATTTCACATGCTTCTTCCAATGCTTTGTCAGCATGTTCTTTTTCCACCTTCAGCTTAATATAGGCACGAGTCCTCTCGCCGAATCTATTTTTTAGCTCATGTACAGTGACACGCGCTTTCTCTAGCATCATCGCCACCCTGTTCACGTTGGTTTTGAGTGCTTCCAGCTCACGAGAGAATTCATCGCGCTCCTGCTCTGTCCTCTGGTACAGGTCACGCATCTTAGAGCATTCGCGCTCCATCTGTGACGTTTGCGCATTCAGCTCGTCGTTGTTGTCCTGCTCGGCGCCCAGGAAGCGCTTCTGTTCTTCTAGTTCCTCCTGTCGTTTAGCCAACACGGCTGCCAACTTTTCCAGGTTGTCAGTCACCTTCTGGATGTCACGTTCTCTCTTCTGGATTTGCTGCAGCGTTTGTTCCCATTGATTCAGCAGAACCTGTCGTTCCTCATGGGATCGCCGATAGTCTTCGCCGAGTTTGTCTAGTTGCACCTTCACAGACATCAGTTCTGTAGTTGCGTGCCTCAGTTTTTCGGAAGTATTACGCTCCTCGACATTTAAGCGTTCAAGTCGTAGGTTCAAGTCCTTAATCGTACCCTCGTCCAGTCTTGCATAGTGCTCCAGCGCCAGTATATCGTCATCTCGTTCTGACATTTGTCGAAGCCACGCCTCGAGAGCCTCACGATCAAAGGTCATTTCCCTCTTCAAAGCGTCTACCGACTCCTGCAACTTCACAATATCTCCCTCAAGAATGATTCGTCTTTGTTTTGCTTCATGCATGAGGTTTGACATGCTCTTGATATCTTGACCCAAGCGACCTGATTCTCTTTCGGCCAAGCTGCGCAAGTGATGTTCAGACTCAATTTCCTTTGTACGAGCCTCGAGAAGCTTCTGATTTTGGTTAAATTCTGAGAGCACGTTTTGCAGGTGAGTCTCGATAGCTGAAGCTTTGTTGCTTTGGTCGGCTATATCTGCCCTCAGCCCTATAACGGTTTGTTGTTTTTTTAGAAGCTCTTCTTCGAGTATCTTGCATTCTGCATTGGCCAGGGGTATCCTAAAGCTGGAATCCCAACCAATCTCAGAGAGGATCTCCTGCATGTCGTCCATGATGCTGATGACAGATAGGTGGCAATTACCGCGTGGAATTCGTGTATGTCGGCTTGTATTTATTTCTCGTAATTGTGAACACCAATTAGCACCCTTTCAAAAATCCTCATCGAAGCAATGCATATCATGGCTCCAACCAAAAGCATGATCAATAATTTGACCCTTTCAGTACGAGCCTGGATCGCATGAGACACCTCAGAATGCTTGCCTTTTAAATACTGTGCAAGCGTAGTGCTCAGTCTGAAGCCGGCGAAATTGTACCTGGCACTGTTCTGGTGTTCAATTTGCTGGGCGTTTGCAAAGCAGGGACACTCTTCACAGCTCACACCAGCATGAACCGGACAATCAGGACATGGATCTTGATTCAACGTGATGGTGTGGTGACTTCTCTGCTTGCGATGTCGAGATGCCTGTGTTTGCATCGTCTGCGAGTCTGAAAATATGTTCAACTTTAGAGTCGCACGCCAAACAGTACATGTATTAAAATCAGTCATCGCACTTATATTATAACATGGGAAGGTATAGCAGTAATGAGCATTCCATAGCTGCAGACGGGTTACACTTAGTTCGTGCTTTCTCGTTATTCATCTCACACATTTTAATTTGATCAAAATGCTCAACTTTTTCCTGGAAAACTTGACTACTAAAATTGAAAATCATTTGGTTCAAAAGCAGCATGAACTGAAAGCACCTTTCCCCTGATGCTAATCAGCTTGCCAAGTAACTTCCATCCAAAAGACAGGGATGAACGTGAAAGTGTTTTTTTAAATAAATAAATCAAGCTCTTACAATTAACACTAATACAACATTCACCAAATATAATGTGCAGTTAGCTTCCAGTTCCTTCTCACTGCTGAATTCCTCCTGGTCCCAAACGTTTCTCGGAATTTCAGTTCCAGACAGACACCATTCAGCTTTCAATACACAAACCCATCCACATGATCCGGGTTTCAGAAACTGTGAAGATCTCTGTGAAGATGACTGTGTGCAGTTACCTGATTAATTAATCATGGGACATATCAGGAAATATTAGCGTGCTAACACAGGGAAGATAACCGTGAGCTCTTGTCCCATGTCAGGTTCATCGACGACGTCCAGACCGTTTAAGTGTGCTACAATATCCTTCTCCTGGCCGGGGCGTGGGGCTCTCTAGAGTTATTCAGGTTCTCCTGGAATAGTGGTCGAATGAGTATATGTAGAGACACCACACTTTCAGCACTTTTTTACACATCTGCTTTGTATATCTCTTCCAGATTGTAGGTCAAGGTCATCAAATGTCATTGGCCTGGGACTGGTCAAAGACAGGAATGCTCCAAAAAGTAGTTACCAAAACGTGTACATTACAAGAGCAGTCATATTGGCCAAAAAGGTGTCAAAACCGGCAGCGACGTTCATTGACCTGACAACGACCAAAAAAACGACATATACGTGTTGTAAGCAATGACAAATTATAGTCACGTCGTAAGCTTCATTTCAATACATTTTGACGTGCATGAGCCATCGATCGCAAAACAGTTTTAAAGTTGTTATATGACAATGACCTTGAATAACCTTGACCTGGACAATGAATCATAGGTTTGGTTTTATCGGGTAATAATAATTTATGTCGTACAATCCCACCTCGATAATATTTAGGGCATGAAATATCGAAATCAGTCATACAAAAACAAAAATACACAAAAGAGTGTCTGACTAGATTGAGCACAATTTGAACACCTTATCTTGTCCTGACCTCAGGTCACTTAGCAGAGACATGCAATTGAGCAAGAAACGTTTCCTAATGCCTATGCATGCATATCGAGGCAGAAGTGGAGTCAGAAGACCATACATATTTTATTTAAAAAAGAGGAAAATTGGCCCAAAATGTGCAAAATGGCCGTGAGGTCAAGTAACTGACCTGACCTGAAACAAGCATAGGAGATGTAGGTTGTGGATGGACTGCCCAATTGTATTCATGTAGCAAGTTTATTAGATATATGTTTATTTGAATGAGTTACAGATTCTCAAAATTCCTTCGAGGTGGTCCCCTTTAATCTGAGCTGGGTCAATCACCTTGCATGACCTGAAGTTGGCATTTTCACGTCAGACGCAAAAATTACCAAGAAAAAGGTAATACAAATTATGCGACACTGTACGCTGCCTTTTTCACTATCTCGGACAAATCTAAGAGGGAGCGGGAGAGGTAAAATGACCCCTCTCCCCTCCCGAGACGGGGCGGGTAAACGCTCACATTTAGACAGCTAAGGAGTTGTTAGCGGTTACCTCGTATGCGTTTTGAGATTATTACACTTCCCTTTCAGTGACTGGTAAACAAATAAGCTGCCAGGAAATCGCACTTAAGCCATTCAGTAACCATTCGTTACTTAACCACTCAAATCGTCATTCGACCACCCAGTCACTTGTCATTCGGTCACTCGACCATTCGACGAGTAGTCACGGCGTCGCTCGACTGCTCTTCACTTGGCCACCCATTATCGCCGCCCCGGCAGCTCAGTTGGCTAGGGCGCTGACCTGTACTGGTCTCCCCTGTCCTGGCAACACAGGGCTCGAGTCGCTTCGTGCGCTCACGTTTAGCCCCCGGCTGGGAGGGTAAGTTGGCAGCTGGCCCGATAAGGCAGGAGACGAGCTACCGGGCGGCCGTGTCGGTGCATTGACGGCACGTTAAACGTTCGGTTAAAATTATGTCGTTGAACCGGAATTTATGGATCGGGTGGTGAGGCCAGGGTCCACGCAACAAGCTCTTCTTAGCGATAGGACCATGGCTCATAAGGCTACCCCAGCAAGAACTCAGCTTAATTTTTATTATTATTGTGCCACCCAGCCGCTTGACCACTGGTCACGCGACCACTCGACCACTCACTCGACCACTCGCCACGCAACCATTCGCGTGCTCGCCATTTCACCGCTGGTAACTGTGCCACTCGTTACTGGATATCTTGTCACTGGATCACTCGTCACTGAACCATTTGTCACGCCGTCATTCGTCAGATGGCCAGTTGTCGTACTGTCATCTGCGCATTCGTTGCACGACTACTCGACATTCCATTGCATGTCACTTGACCACTCACTGAACCAGCCGTCACGGAATCGCTCGATATCTGATCACTAGTCGCTCGGCAGCTCATCAATTAACCACCCGTGTTCGCACTCGAACAGTCCTGATCGCATATCTTGCCAAATGATTGCCACATTGCAAGTCACTTTCCAAAAGTGAGCTAGACTGTGACAAACGTACAATGTGATATTATATTTGTACTTCCACCCCATCAATCTCTAATGCACATAGTCATGATGAAGACTTCTGAACTCTGACTGAAAATATTGCACCACTATCTATCAGTAACCTAAAATATGCTGACCAATGATGGAAATTCGGACATTTTTTAAGGACCGATATAAGTAACAGCAAGACAACTTCAAATACTATGAATGTTTGCTGTGGCCACCTGTGATGGGTTCCATTGTAAATCATACAATATTGGAGGTAATATTGTAAGGGTACCTACCAGGGCAATTACAAAGTAATGGGAAATTATAGTATGGGTGTCGAAATAGCACGGCTTGTAGGACCATTGCCTCCATCCCAATGTTAGCTTGACAGTAATTCATATTTTTTCATGGGATCCTATGAGCGCCCCCACCCCCTCCCCCGTCGCTTTCGGCACCACTCCGATTTCCTCCATGTATTAGCGTCCAATGATTTTCTGGAATTAACACCTATGGAATATAACCTATGTATTCAGCAATACGTGGCCCCACAATATACTTGCAGTATAATTTGCTTCTGTAAGATCACAATTAATGTGCAATACCAAATCAGTTATTTACCAATGGAACACGTCAGGTTGTCAATGTTACCTAGCATATATATATACATATATATATATATATATATATATCACAAGTCACTTCCCTTATGCATCATGCAAAACAACAGGATTTTTAAATATTTTAACCGCAAATAATACTGATGTATATTTTCGCGCCGACAGGGGTTAACTGACATTTGCAACTCCACCGGCTGGCCACTGTGAGGGGCAAGAAGAACTCACTGTCGTTATTTTCCATGCAGCACGATGGGCCTAGTGATATACTTCAGATCTTTTGCAGCGAACATGTTCCTCCACTTTTTCAATATTATGTTTGCCAATATTAAATGACATTTTTGCTTACCATTCACTGGAACCACCCATAGGTTAACACTGCTCTGGTTGTCCCATGCTTGCTCCACTAACTCCAGCCGAACACACTGAGCAGTTGTTGCGACGCTTCATACGTTGCCATGGCAACGTCACGCAGGGGAAATTGCCTTCCACCTGGCGCCGACGTGGTGGTTCCGCCCGCGTTATGGACGACTGGTCATGACTGTTGAGCTTAAATGTGTCCCGTGAAGGTTTTCCCAAACCAGCCAGACTGTGACGGTTATAAAAATACGAACGCCGCTATTTCAATAGAAAGTCCCATTTCAGCTACTGTGTACGTGCCAACGTTAAATGCGGAGTGCTGCCGCTTCGTCTGTGAGTACAGATGCCTTTCGAAGTTCCTGTCACGAACAGGCAAGCTGCAAACAAGTCCATAGGGGAAGCCCATGTAGGTCCTGTTCGAGTTTTTGTTTATAGAACAACACAACACAAAATATGCCAGATGTTGATATGTTGATGGGCGTATGGGACTTTTTGGTTTTGTTTTCCAACAGAAGCCAAGTATTTGGATTAAGATATATTGCGCCATGTCAGTTTATGGAAGACGTTGTGCTTTGCAGGGTAGGTCTGGTCAATCGGTAATGTCACCCATGCATTCACCGAATTATTATCACCTATTTAAATATATACCATCCCTACCGGGAAGCTCATGTAATACCAACGGAGCATCCATGGCTTCTTTCCAACTTACAAGTCGTCGGAGATAAAAAATGACCGGTCATTTTTCAATCATTCGTCGGTCACTATTCAATCATTTAGCGGAATGATTTACTAAATGGCTCCTGAAATTCGTAGAGCGCAGTTTAACCTTTAAAGGAAGTGCAGAGGACCTTTATAGTTGTCTCTTACTTATGTCTGCAATGGAATAATCGCATTGAATGTCTTAATTATCGCCGGATGGGGACGTGGGGTGGGTGAGGGGGCTCTCTTGGCAATGCCTTTCGGAGTTTGCTACAATTGCGTATATATATATATATATAGCTAAGGACAGGGTGCCTAGGAATGAAACGAACCAACATATTGTGCATGACTTCCCTGTGAAACAGCAATACTGTGTACATGAATGCATTACATGACTGACAGAAACATTAGAAGGACAAAGCCTGCTCCTTCTGCCCTTGGCAAGTACAGAACTTACTCTCTGCAAATACTAGAAAGTATTGTTTTTGTCATCGTGCATAAAGCTGCTAGTTAGGAGAGCGTGACCAAGTGTCAAAGCTGCAGCTTGAATGGCTCAGAAGTGGCACAGGAAGAAACCCCAGTGAGGGCAGTCCACCCCGTCACCTCCGTCAGCACTGACTTATTCTTGTCCAGCAAGTGCCTTTCGCCAGTGCTCCCACCCGAGAGCTGTGGTTGGGCCTTGGCGTCTTTTCCCAAATTGAAGTGGACTCACCGAACGAAAAGTAAGTGCCACCTCGTATTGAGTGCCACAATTTTACCAATAGTACAAAATGTAAACCAACAATACACAATCTAGGCTGTCTGTTGTTTACTGACAATTGAGGAAGGACAGGTTCAGCTCAACGAACTCCAGAACTGACGGCTGTCGACAAGCTCAGCCGGGCTGCACATTGGTTCCATTTGATATGGAGCCGCGAACCAAGAGTCCAAGTACAGCTTGCCACGTCTAGCTGGTTTGCATGCCATGACAGCCGGAAGGTCAACACAGGCGCTTGATGCAAAACATGCTAGCCATCTTCGGGCTGTCGAAAGTCACCAGCAGGACTTCTCAGACGACACCAGTCGGCCTCCGTCACACGACACCATCGGTCCTCCGTCACACGACACCAGTCGGCCTCCGTTAAACCACGCTAGTGGTCCTCCGTCAGACGACACCGTCGGACCTCCGTCACACGACACCAGAGGATCTCCGTCACACAACACCAGCGGACCTCCGTCACACAACACCATCGGACCTCCGTCACACGACACCATCGGACCTCCGTCACACGACACCAGCGGACCTCCACCACACGACACCAGAGGACCTCCGTCACACGACACCAGCGGACCTCCGTCACACACCATCAGACCTCCGTCTACGACACCAGCGGACCTCCGCCACACGACACCAGCGGACCTCCGTCACACGACACCAGCGGACCTCCGTCACACGACACCATCGGACCTCCGTCACACGACACCAGCGGACCTCCGTCACACGACACCAGCGGACCTCCGTCACACGACACCAGCGGACCTCCGTCACACGACACGAGCGCGAGGCCCCGGCAGCCGGCTCGTTTACGGCGGTGGCCGGCCGGCGCCATTGAGCGGGAGACCTGACTGTGGGCATGATTCGCCGCCGCCAAATCCCCAGATGATCCATTCCATTGAGTCAGAGCTTTGGCGCACCGGATGAGGTCCCCGTCTGAAATGCGGGCCGTCGTCGAGATGCGCGGGCAGCGCTAAGCGGAGAACGAGCACTTCGTGGCCAGGTGGTGGCAGCGTGGAAAGCACGAGGCTGAGAACGACAAGTTCAACAGGTGACTGGCTGCAGGGCGTGAGGAGCCCTTGGTGAGGACTGACAAGAAGCGCTTGCTAAGCGATAGTTCTGAATTGGCCCTGTAGCCGCCATCACACCGAAAGTGTTTGGGATGTTTGGGTTCTCTCGTCCAATTGTCGTGCGAGCCCAGAAACGCCGAATGGATTCCGTACGATATTGTGCATCGGTATATATCCCTCATCTCCCAGGAGCGGAGAAGCCCATTGTTGGCCCGTCACGTGGCAATACAGCCACCAAAAGCAGCCATACGCGCACGAAATTGAAATCATTATAGTCATCACACCCGCAATGCAGCAGACATTCGAACACATGATTATTTAATATGTCGCATCTCGTGTGCTATAGCAGAGGATGCGAAGTGCGGCACGGGATGACATACTTGAACAGTGCCTGTACTGGGTGTCATTCTCATCACCACCTGACAGGAACAGAAAGCGTCTCAAGATTGCAAAGAACAAAAGCAATCGTTGAGGACTTTCTTCCTATACCACTCCAAAAGGTTATTTTATAACTCTCCCTCCTCCGTACATATGTCAGTGCCACCTAGTTGTTGTGGAGCGTTCAATTTCATCTTCTTTGTTTTCCATCCTGCGAACTAAATGTTATGTGCTAAATATACCCAAATATACCCAAGCATCCGACACTGACAGGAGTAAGGGCTGGAGTCAATGCAGCATGAATCGCCAGACAAAAGTGAATAGACCAGGTTGCCATAACGTCACAACCACCTTCCCCGTGCATGCCTGACGTCAGATTTTGTGAGCATTTCCATCAGATTTAAAAAGGAAGGTGAAGATAGGCGAATATATTTTACGAATACGGTATACCGACCTGATACAGCCAGATATTCTAACCTTACGTGTCTCGTCATGGGTTTCATGGTTGCACTACAACACAGCATGATGTTGCATGATAAACGTTGTTGTTGTTTCTGGGCAAGTAGCCATAAATGACGTGGTGTCCAAAAATAAACTATGCAATTTAACACTCGCAAAGGGGTAGGTCGTTCTCATTCCTCCCTGATGTTTTTCGGATGCACCTTCTGAATTGTTCACGCTATC
The DNA here is from genome assembly GCA_034440615.1 of Ashinkailepas kermadecensis. NCBI lineage: Eukaryota > Metazoa > Arthropoda > Thecostraca > Neolepadidae > Ashinkailepas > Ashinkailepas kermadecensis. Next base: position 118,273 of record JAOTOM010005134.1, on the reverse strand, counting down.
GTTATGACTTTTGCCTTTGTCTTCCGTTACGTTACTTGCGCATATTGTGTTAAAACTGGTGTTCTAGATTCTTAACCCGCCTCGTCTCTTGGGTCTTTTTACCCCCCCCAAAAAAAAAAAATTGTTTTCGGCGACCGTGGAATATCGGCGGCGCGCAGCCCCGCAAAATGTTCAGTACCTTTAATTCTTTCTCTTCCCTCTTGATAACTTTGCGTCGGACGCGAAAATTTCAACGTCAGAACATTTAAAGTCATTGACTTAGCTCAGGTCAAAGAGGATCGATAAAATGCTTGAGGATCGATACTTCATACACATGAAGAAATAATGAATGTAGCTTGGTGCATGAATGCGATTGGGCAGTGCCTCCAAATCATATGCCTCGGATGTCGGTTTGAGGTGACGTCACTATCCTGAGGTCATGGGCAATTTGGACACATTTTTGCCAATTATATTTTTGTAATATCTATATTCTTCTAGCATCATTTTTTACTTGGCATACGTGCAGAAGCATCAGGAGAAGTTCCTTTTTTCAATCTGCTTGACATCAGTCAAGTGGCCTGAGGTCACGTCGCGATAAAATACACAATGTGGTCAGAGCCTATTTAGACACGGATGTTTGTATGGTTTACTTCTAGTTTTCATGGCCTAAATGGTGTCAAAGTTGCATTGCACGACCTAAATTAGCCTAATATGCAGATATAGTATGTTTTTTTTAACATTCATGTTTTCTAGAATCCGCCATTTTGATTATCAACCATATCCCAAAATGAAGAGTTATACTATCGTCGGGGACTATTCGTTAAGGGCTTTCCGATGGTACTCCGTTCGGTTTCGTGCAACGCTCAGCTTACAAGTTGAACAGGGGAGCTTTTAGGCCACCGAGACGGGGTGTGGGGATCTGCCGGAAAGGGTTAAGCTATCGGAGCTAGGGTGGATAATATCCAGGTCAGGACTCAGTCTCAATGCGATTTCTAGATGTACATTGAAGCACTTTTCGCAGGCAAGCCGCGTAAAATACAGTAAAAAATGGCAAATGAATGCATAAATAAGTGATAAAGAATGCAAAAATACACGATACAACCTGAAGTCAGATCTTTGGTCTCATGAAAGCTAAAGTAGACAAATGTTTCTTTGCGCATAGCTTTGTTACTAATATGTATATATATATATATATATATATATATATATATATATATATATATATATATATATATATATATATATATTATATTTTATATATATTTATTTTGTATATTATAACTAGTAACATACGTTGTGGTAAATCACGTCATGTCAAAGTGTGCTGGGTGTCAATTCATTATGAAGTCAGGTCATCAAGACATGACCGAAAGCGTCCGGAAGGTGCATGTATTCCGGGCGCCTTCGAGGCCAAAATATATGCTATTATGAAATAATAATGGCAAAACCAGCGGAAGTTTGCACTCCAAGTTCATTTCTGATGTCACTGGGCCCAGATGTCTTGTTGGAAAAATTTGAATTATTTCGAGTTTTCTTCTAAAAGTTTTTAAATAATCAATAATTGTATATTTGTGTAGCAAAAATATTCAAAACCGGTGGAATACAAGGTTTTGCTGCCGTGGCACCTACTACACTTTCCTGAATGCTATCTGTTTCGAAACTCGTCATCAACAGCTCGTAACGTACTTTCAAGTATTTGACCTAGACGGGATCGGTGATATTGACCTTTGCACATGTCACGTGTATCAGATTGAGTCTTCATTTTGCTTGTCAGCAATATTAAAGTCAGTAATCGCATTTGCTTTACGATCAGGATCTGAAAATTGCGGCGATGGCAGGGAACTGACTGCACACCGACATTGATCCGCTTAAACTGGCATGGAAGGTCAGCCAGAAAAATTCCAGTGTAACTCTAAAAGTTCAAGGAAGATATATCTACGCCATTCCGTTCGCTGCATCTCTCTATCTTACATTGAGCAGAAGTTAGTGCGGTGATCGAATTACCCCCACCCCCACCCCCACCACCCCTCGCACCGCGTGGGGTAGAAAATTATGTTTAGCGCGACTGTTGGATGGATGAATTGTACATAGATAAAAGACCAATATTTCATTTTGTATTGTTTTTCGTCCTTGTGCAAATTAAAGCAAATCCAGGTGATGGAGCCTTGATGAAGCCCACGCACTGAGATGGTAAACCAAAAAATTTCACAGTCCACGTGAAAAGGAAAATTGGAGATATATATATTTATTCCATCTCAGAACCACCGACATCGGGAAGAAGGACCGATGCGACAATTTCCGCCCAAGTCTGAACTGGTGACATCGACACTTTTGAATCTTTATTTCAAGAAAAATGTTATCGGTGCAACCAATTCATCCCTCGCTGTATTCAAGTCATCCGAAGGAGGTTAAACCCGGGTGAGAAATCGCCTCCCCATGACTACAAAAAAAGCTGTGCCAGACAGTGAGCTCTCTTTTGTCATTATTGCTGGATATCGGTGGATTATGGATCGTGATTGCATATGCGATTTTGTGGCTTTGAGTGTCATCAAGTCAGTTCACTGACATACCATGAAATTTCTATTGGAGATAATTCTTAAACTTGACTAAAAAATAACATAATTTAATACAAATAATTGTTCGTGTAATCTGACATTTACTTCCAAATCTCTGCAAGTTCTTGTTTCATTTTCCACAATTTCAATCTTTGCCGGCGTGTGTTAGCACTACCGTAGTTAGGATGCCTAAATGACTGACATCTGTGCTTCAGATTCTCCCAGGCAATGTATTCTCCTCGGTATGCTCTTCAAGAGCAAGGAGGGCAATTTTCGTGTTTCAGAGTCCCTCAGGCCACGTCTTCTCCTCGTTATGCTCCTCACGCGCCAGGAGGGCAATTTCCGTGCTTCAGATTCCCCCAGACGATGTCTTCTCCTCGGCATGCTCCTCAAGAGCCAGGAGGCCAATGAACTCGAGCGTCCTCCGATAGTTCTGTTTACGTAAACAAATCATTCCAGCACGCTTTGCGTCCAGAATTGTAGTTGGAGAGCATTCTCACCAACTAACTTCAGCTACAAGGCAATCCGTTGCATTTTTCGCTTGGTGTAAGCTGCCAGGGCTTATCCCAAGCTCGCCGGTAGACACGTACGTCACGATATAAAATGAGATGTCGACATGCTTCCACCAATCTCTACCACAGCATTATTCTAGCACCTATTCCTGGATACTGTCATGAATATATGTTCATGTTCAGTTCGGTTTAGATGTTCGATGTTCAAGCTTTCGGGATTCTTTTCACCATTGACGTAACCTAGAGGTCCACAGGTTGATGTAAATATTGGAAGTCGGAAGTCGCTGAATCCTTCTCCTGATACACAGCTGTCGAGTGTTTGGCAGGTGAAATGGTGAGAGAAGGCAGCCACCCCCACCAAATTTGAACACTGGCGAAATGTGCTTGGTAAGCCTGGGGGAGGGGTACTGTCTCCCCCCCCCCTCTTCTCCAATCGCTCATTGAGACCACTCTGGCTGGCTTCTTGCCTTACCCCCTCCGAAATGACAGGGTGTTTGATGGTTTAAGTAAGTGGCACTAACCTCGCAAAAGCTTACGCTTGAGGTAGCTTCCGCTTTGTCAGGCAACCATGAACAGTGCCACCATGTAAGGGATTGCTTCGAGCTTTTTGCAACTCATAAAATACACTTGCGCTTGAGTTTAATAACCGCTGAGTGCGATATTTTGCATTGCAATGTTCGGATACTGTAAGGTAGCCTGTACACCCACCTACCGAGCATGACACGCACATACTGACACGCTGATGCTGAAACACTGTACACGCACATACTGACTGTGCAGCAATACAGTACATTTGTCCAACTGTGTGACACTATCATCCGTCCCCCAGTGTGATCCTTCACCATTGCTGCATTGCTGCGCCTGGCCTGTGACCCCTCACTATCTCCGAGTCTTGTTCCTGACCCTTATTAAAACATGGCCCAAGTCATGACCTCCATTGGCAGCATGCTCCTGATTGCGACCTTTCAGCACCACCAGGTCCCAGTTTATGACACCATTTTCCACCAATTCTGTGCCCAGTTTGTGACTAGCGTATCAATACGATGCTCCATTCTACAAATCGAAAGCAACACAATGCCTCAGCACGCAATCCCTCATCAGTACCACTGCACAATGTGTATCTATCCTCAATCCTGTGTCCCAATATATGACCCTACATGGACTGCATGCCCGCTTTGTGACCTCATCACCAGCAGGCTGCAGCGTGCGGCGCTCTCACCGTTGCGGCGCGACGCGGGCAGATGGCGAGCAATCAATGTGCGGGCGTCATTTCTCATCCCAGTTTTCGGCAAGGGATTGGCGTTGGCCGCCCGCCGTGAGCCGTCATAATCCCCAGCCACATGCTTCAATCCCCCGTGTCTGTCGACCCGCCGACCGGATCAATGCTACAAATTACTATCTTTTCCGGCCGCTCGGTCCTTAAAACTGGCGTGACAGCCGCAGACGGAAAGATGGCCGCATCCCGGGCCGCAGGGCCTGTTTTGGGTCGCTGGTCGCCAGCCTTCCATGCAGCGGCTAATTTCCGGCCGGATTGCCGGAAACGGTGCCGACGTGAAGACTGCCGCCGGCTCACCGGGATCACGGACCGGTGCCGTGGCGGGGACAGGCAGCGGGATCACGGGCCGGTGCCGTGGCGGGAACAGGCAGCGGGATCACGGGCCGGTGCCGTGGCGGGAACAGGCAGCGGGATCACGGACCGGTGCCGTGGCGGGAACAGGCAGCGGGATCACGGGCCGGTGCCGTGGCGGGAACAGGCAGTGGGATCACGGGCCGGTGCCGTGGCGGGGACAGGCAGCGGGATCACGGACCGGTGCCGTGGCGGGAACAGGCAGCGGGATCACGGACCGGTGCCGTGGCGGGAACAGGCAGCGGGATCACGGGCCGGTGCCGTGGCGGGAACAGGCAGTGGGATCACGGACCGGTGCCGTGGCGGGAACAGGCAGCGGGATCACGGACCGGTGCCGTGCCCGGAACAGGCAGCGGGATCACGGACCGGTGCCGTGGCGGGAACAGGCAGCGGGATCACGGGCCGGTGCCGTGGCGGGAACAAGCAGCCGGTATTGCTTATTGGGTGTTGGGTCAATTTCCAACCAGTTTTCCAATGTTAGTTTGCAATTGGTGACATTGTACCTGTCGTAGCATCTCCAACGATCCAGGATAGAATGGGTGGTTCAATCAAGAAATATGTCATTTTAAGGACATCAGTGCCAGTTTATCGCAGGATATTTCAGGGTCCATATTATAGTATGTATTTGTCCTATAATCTCCAGCATCCAAGGTCTAGTGACGTCACCGCAAAGAAGCTCCTGCCCTTGGACCAGACATGTCACGGACCAGAGACGGACCAGAAAACAGAGAAACATATAATGGACCAGATACCGGAGAAGCATGCCATGGACCAGAGACCAGAGAAACATGTCACGGACCAGATGCCGGAGAAATATATCATGGACCAGAGACAAGAGAAACATGTCACGGACTAGAGACTGGAGAAACATGTCACAGGCCAGAGAAAGAAAAACATGTCACGAGCCGGAGACCGGAGAAATATAGCACGGACCAGAGGCTGGAGAAACATGTCACGAAGCAGAGACCGGAGAAACATGTCACGGACCAGGACCGGAGAAACGTGCGTGATGCCGACGCAGCATGGCTTCACGCGCTACCACCACACCATTTTGCGACGGCGCCTGGAAAGAGCGGACCGAATCCACCTCTGGCCAGCCACGAGCCGACACAGCTGCACCTTCCGGTCGGCGGCCGGGCGGCGCCGCGTCGCCGGCGACATGCATCATGCACGCGTGCACCATCTGCCGCGAGCCCGGCTATCGATTGCGCCGCGGCTCGACGACCGACCGGCGGCGAGCCGACGCACCTGTCTGCCCACCTGCGGGAGTGACGCCGCGCCCGCCGCCGCGCGACACCCAGTCTGGCCGTGTGACGGGTGCGCCTGACGGGTGCGCGTCCTCCTGCCGGTGCGTGGCGTGACGTGACGGAGCGTCAGCCACTGTCAGCCGGCGTCATCTGTCCACGCCGCCGCCACGCTGACACGGTAATACACTGTAGACACGCGCTGTACACACGCACTGTAGACACCCACTGTAGACACACGCTGTAGACACGCACTGTAGACACGCGCTGTAGACGCGCTCTGTAGATACACACTGTAGACAACGCTGCAGACACGCACTGTAGACACACGCTGTAGACACGCACTGTAGACACACACTGTAGACACACGCTGCAGACACGCACTGTAGACACACGCTGTAGACACACGCTGTAGACACACACTGTAGACACCCACTGTAGACACACGCTGTAGACACGCACTGTAGACACACACTGTAGACACCCACTGTAGATACACACTGTAGACAACGCTGCAGACACGCACTGTAGACACGCGCTGTACACACGCACTGTAGACACCCACTGTAGACACACGCTGTAGACACGCACTGTAGACACACACTGTAAATACACACTGTAGACAACGCTGCAGACACGCACTGTAGACACGCGCTGTACACACGCACTGTAGACACCCACTGTAGACACACGCTGTAGACACGCACTGTAGACACGCGCTGTAGACACGCACTGTAGACACACACTGTAGACACGCACTGTAGATACACACTGTAGACAACGCTGCAGACACGCACTGTAGACACGCGCTGTACACACGCACTGTAGACACCCACTATAGACACGCACTGTAGACACACACTGTGGACACACACTGTAGACACGTGTAACACGCTGTAGACACCACTGTAGAACGCCAAACACACTGTAGACACGCGAACACCACTGTAGACACCACTGTAGACACGCCTGTACACCACAGACACCACTGTACACACACTGTAGACACGCACTGTAGACACGCTACACACTGTAGACAACGCTGCAGACACGCACTGTAGACACGTGCTGTAAAGCAACACGCACCGTAGACACGCACTGTAGACACACACTGTGGACACACACTGTAGATACACACTGTAGACAACGCTGTAGACACGCACTGTAGACACGCACTGTAGACACGCACTGTAGACACGCACTTTATGCACACATTGTAGACACGCACGTGTAGACGCGCGTTGTAGATGTTCACTATAGACACACGTGCAGACACCCGGTGTAGACACACGATGTAAACACAGATGTGGCAGATTGCTTCAGTTTGTGGCGCCCGGTGGTCGGGGATTCTGCTGGGTGGTGGTGTTTCGCTTCCGTGCCCCGAGTGTGAGTTTGTTTACGATTCGGTCGTCAGCCAGACAATGCCTGACTGACGACTCCAGGCGGCCGCGGGTCTGTTTCCAGCAGTTCGGTAATACAGCTTGAGTTGTGTAGGTATTTTGCACTGTGTGTGACATCTATTTGATATTATATGTGATAAGAAGAACGCGGTGTCGCCGGAAATGCGACCAATCATTTTTAGGGGAGCGACAAAATAGTTCGCCGTGATTGAGAGTGCATGGGTGAGAATCGGCACACTCTAAGTAGTCATAGGATACAAAAGTGAAAACAAACAACAGGCAGCATTTCTCTCTCGACCTCACCAGGGCGGGCGTGGGATACGCCATGGGAAAATAGCCAATCGTTCCGCATGCAGCTACTGTGTGGACACCAATGTGTTTACCTTTTGCTTACGCCTATTAGCTAATAACATGAATAGTGCAGATTGTGTTTGGCAGAAGGTAAGTACAATTGCACGTATGTACTTAATGACTCCTCCACTCCTCTTCCCACACACTCACACAAACTTAAATGTGCATAGATATACATATGCTGCTACAAAGCGGGCCTCAGGAAGTTTGGGTAGTCTTCAGTCTTACAAACATTATGATTGCGTTTTGTATATTTGTTGGTTCCAAGTAGAACGTCTTGGGCTATGCTGAGGTTGCTTCGCCAGTGGTCACTGATCTGTGCGGCGGTGCTTCAGAGGTACAGCACCGTATTGTGAAACGTTGACAGTTCCTGGCTGCGTCTCGAAGGACATGCTAGCTGGGTGGAGCCGGAAAATGTCTCCATTTGCAGAGACAATATCGGTTAAGCCAGGAAAATACTTCATTTTCTAATATATAATTGTGAAGCAGTCTCTCCGTCCCTCCTCATTCCCCAGTGCAAAAAAAAATGTCCAACAAATATTGAACTGGTACCTTGTACCTGGTATTGTGCAAACCCAAATTTTGATGCCTGGGCAGTATGTTCCTCTTTATCTATATGTGCCTGTGCATAAATGCAAATTGGATGTGGAGTCCCTGTCCGGACAGCCGGCCTGCCGTCAGAGACAGGGAAGCAACACCTGACGAGAAAAGCTGCCGAAGCTGTTTGATTACTAAACTAACGGCAAAATAAGCAATGTGCAGCAGTGTGCAACAGTGATCGAAGCGCTGCATCAATTAAACATGTGAGATAACAAACACAGATATAGTTTCCTTACTCAAAGTGTGCACCTTCTCCATTTTCTTACAGTTGAAACGCAAAGGAGAGGAAGAATCTACCACATCCTTTTTGCGCTCAGCCACAAAGAGTTGAAGTGGGCGTCGCGTGACACAGGAATGATGCGATCAGCTGGTTATTTGTTTCGATATGGGCCTTCGACATCCTTTGATTATGGGCATTCGAAGTCCTTTGATATGAGCCTTCAAAGTCTGGATTCACACCTGGAATCTCACCAGAATCGCAGTATTTCTCGTGATTCTGCCTCGTCTATGGAAAGATTATTACCAGCCTCACAGCAAATCATGTCTAGGACATGGGGCCAATGGTTGCATTTGTTATCATCTTCTATGGTGCGTTAACGTAGGCTACGTCGGAGCAAAATAATCAAAATGACAGATTTTTGCATCTTGATCTCGAGCAACATCATGCAACCTTGACCTCGAGCCCAATGTGCTTCACGGTCGGTAACGTCGTTAATCCCCTGCACGCCCATCCCAAGGACATCCTACTGCTACCGTCCTGAATGTCTGAAATGGTGTGGAGGCTGCCTTCCGTTGTGCTCCTTCAGCGGCTGTGGGGTACCATTGTCCGTTTCTGGAGAACGTTGTGGCCCCGGTCCAATTCGATGGTGATCACAATTCGCTGCACACAATCATTGGACGCCTGGTCTGTCCGGCTATTTGCGTGCAATATCAAGATCCGACTCGTCTGTGAGTGGTGCATGCACTGAGCAAGCTGCAAGCCAGCAGTCGCTGTTAGCAGCTGCTGCATGCTTGTCTTACGGTCACTGCTAGCATTACACTATGCGCATCAGTGTGCGAAGCACTGCATTAGGGGCGCAGCCAGGACTTACTTAAGGGGGTCCCGACCTTGCCCCCCCAAAAAAAAAAAAAAAAAAAAAAAAAAAAATAATAATAATAAAAAGAGAAGAAAAAAATGAAATGAACAGAAACTGGTTTTGAAAATATATAAATTTGCATGGTGAAAATCTCCGAATGTCTTGTTTAACCTCGTGTATGTTTCGTTGCTAAGGGGGACCTAGGCCCCTGGGTCCCTTGGCTGCACATCTGCACTGCGTCAAGTTCATTTATAATTCACCGAGGAGCATTGGATCAGTAAATCACTTCGCCGAAGGCAATCGAGTGTGAGTATTTTACGACGACGTCCGATCGTCAAAGGCCAGAGCGATCGTCAAATATTGACATAGTTACTTCACGTACAGTCAAACATATCACACAATGCTCGACGCCATCACCTGACTACCCCTCTGGCCAGCGCTGACTTCGGTTCAGTGGCCTGCTGTGCAACGCTGTTGACCTCGGGTCAGTCACTTTTTAGGCAACGTCGTCGCCCCTGGCCAATGATTGTATTGTACTATTAAAGCGCCATCCCAAGATAAAAAGGGCTATTTCAGGCATGTGTAAAAGACCATAACCAATAGCATGGAATCGAATCTGAGAGTCCAGATAGATAGGGGTCGGCACTACAAACTCCTGAACGTGTCATAGAAAAGAGATGTTGCACAAATTTAATGGAAATGGAGACTTGGTTGAAAACACATGCTCCCACCCTAGGCAGCCTGGAAACGATGGGCCGAGGTTCTCCCCTGGATCGGAGGCCTCTGGCAACCCGAGGGCCGACACCCGCAAAAACTCGTAGGGTTCACCGGGAGTGGCATCAGGCACAGCGAGAGTGGACCTCCTGCCATCAATAATCTGTCACTGATGCCACGAAAGATGGCGGTAGACCCCTGTTCGCTGATACACCCGGAGATGTCCTCCCTGACGTCTCGTAGGATGGCAGACTTGACGAGACGGTCCAGAGCCGGGAACTCAGGGGTCCTACCATCTCTGGTGATACGTTCACAGCTCTATGCCATCAGCCCCGAGGCAGAGGGAGCATTGGGGTTTCTTAGCTTATTGCACCTGAGAGAGGCATGAGCATCTACAATGATTAAGAATGTGCTAATGAAAGCAGACCACTGAACAGCAACCCCACACATGAAAAGACAGCACTGCAATCAGCAGCTCTAAGTGAATAATGGAAATTAATAGCATTTATTTTATTAATACGCCTCCTAAAAACAAGCTTCGGCTGAGTGTGCAGTTTCAGTGATCAGATCCGCGTAGTTGAGCCATGCACCAAGGTCACTGCCCGCTGGACGGGTTCACTGACCCCTCGTCGGTTGCGGCGTCGGAGGCCGTCGTCAGAGCTACTGTGAAGCCCAGGGGAGGTGTGCTTCCACTTTGAGGAGGTTCAGCAGACCGTGAAATGTCAGCCATTTTGTTCGGAGGTCCGAGCGCGCTCACTTGGCGTTTAAGAATTTATGAACCTGAGAACCGATACTGTCCGATCGGGCTCAGTTTCATTGGCATGCGCGACGTGTTCAGAGTGGTAATTCAGCGCCAGGTAAACGCCAACTTGACGAGTGCAACATTTATCCTCCGATTCATATTTATTTCCATTTCGGTTCAATTGGCACGTGACAATATGCGATTTGTCACGGAGTGGGATGCCTCCAAGTTTCCATTTCTTCCCTCCCCCTTCCCATTCCATCTCTCCATCCGTCCTCTACAGCTTGGTCCTGCATCACAGAGCGTATTAGCACAACAGTGTATACGTAAGTATGTGTGCTGCATACGAGTGCATTATACTATCTCTTGCCTCCATCTGCGCTATCGACGTTTTTTTCAATTCCAATCGACGCTGGAGAATGCCCTCTCCGATATGGAGGTATGAGCTTTCCGAAGAATCGGGTTGGGCCGTCACTTCTTTCGAAGACCATGGCTAGCTGGAGTACGTTCTTTCCTTAACGCAAATGCAGGGGCGTTAGTTCGTAAAAGGGGATGTGAAGGGAGTTGGGCATCTGTATCATAATCCCAAGTTCGAAAGCAGAACGGTGAGTTGCGTAGTTTTGTGCATACGATTCAATTTATTTATTTGTGCTTTTCACAATTAATTTCTGGACATATTCATCAGGCTACATGACTTGCATTGTAAGTCATTACTTTCACCATTGTCATGAGGTGACAAGATATATTCTGTATATTCGAAGTGGAAAAATGAAAAGAGCAACACCCAGCTCTCATCAACTCCAGTGTGCAATAAATTAAACTGCTCGATGTTGAGGAGACGACAATAGACATCGTGGCGGAAAATGTCAAATGTTTGGGAAACCGCCTTCTCAACTAAATATGAATTTTACCCTCTGCACTCAAAGAGAATATTTGGTTCATTAATTTACCATTACGTCTTTTTCCTCGAATCTTCCCTCCCTTTCACGCATTGTCATGGCTTAACCCTGTACCCAAAGAAAGAAAAACCAATACTGCCTATATTACCCTTCTGTGTAGGCACTTTTCTAACCCCGTGCGAGCTTCAAATGCTTCTGTGATGTTATGCTCCTAATTATTTTTTTTTCTAAGAATGCACGGTAGAGCGATGACTATGTCATAATTGCATTCCAGCTTTATGCTATTTTTAAAATATGTTTTCCCCCAATTGCCGAGAAGCATTAAACATATGGAAGCAGGCATTGGACAGCCTACAGCATTAATCAGCGACTCTTCTCCTTAACTTCATCTTCTCTGCTCCGGTGTCCGCCGTTGTGGCAACTGCTCCGTGCTTGCACTGTCAGGGAGGTAGTAGCCGGCTGACGTCAGTGGTACTTGCTCTGTCGGTGAAGTAGTCGGTGGCTGACGTCAGTGGTACTTGCTCTGTCGGTGAAGTAGTCGGTGGCTGACGTCAGTGGCACTTGCTCTGTCGGTGAAGTAGTCGGCGGCTGACGTCAGTGGTACTTGCTCTGTCGGTGAAGTAGTCGGCGGCTGACGTCAGTGGTACTTGCTCTGTCGGGGAAGTAGTCGGCGGCTGACGTCAGTGGCACTTGCTCTGTCGGGAGTAGTCGGCGGCTGACGTCAGTGGTACTTGTTCTGTCGGGGAAGTAGTCGGCGGCTGACGTCAGTGGTACTTGCTCTGTCGGTGAAGTAGTCGGTGGCTGACGTCAGTGGCACTTGTTCTGTCGGGGAAGTAGTCGGCGGCTGACGTCAGTGGCACTTGCTCTGTCGGGGAAGTAGTCGGCGGCTGACGTCAGTGGTACTTGCTCTGTCGGGGAAGTAGTCGGCGGCTGACGTCAGTGGTACTTGCTCTGTCGGTGAAGTAGTCGGTGGCTGACGTCAGTGGCACTTGCTCTGTCGGTGAAGTAGTCGGCGGCTGACGTCAGTGGTACTTGCTCTGTCGGTGAAGTAGTCGGCGGCTGACGTCAGTGGTACTTGCTCTGTCGGTGAAGTAGTCGGCGGCTGACGTCAGTGGTACTTGCTCTGTCGGTGGAGTAGTCGGTGACTGACGTCAGTGGTACTTGTTCTGTCGGTGAAGTAGTCGGTGGCTGACGTCAGCGGTACTTGTTCTGTCGGTGAAGTAGTCGGTGGCTGACGTCAGTGGCACTTGCTCTGTCAGGGAAGTAGTCGGCGGCTGACGTCAGTGGTACTTGCTCTGTCGGTGAAGTAGTCGGCGGCTGACATCAGTGGTACTTGAGTGCGACGACGTCAGTGGTACTTGCTCTGTCGGTGGGTCGCGTAGTGGTATTGTCGGGGCGCTGACGTCAGTGGTATCTGGAAGTAGTCGGCGGCTGACGTCAGTGGTACTTGCTCTGTCGGTGGAGTAGTCGGTGACTGACGTCAGTGGTACTTGCTCTGTCGGATAATTAGCCGCCGGTTGGAGTCAGTAATATTTGGTTCATCATGATAGCATACTGACAAATAACTTCCAACAATGGCTGTCAGCTCAACTTCCAACGGACAGCATGTTAGCTGAGGTATATTTGCCCCGCTCGAGTGTGAGTGAAGCATCGATCACCCACTTATCTAGCACTACTGCGGGAAAAGGCTCTGCCGGCTATGCCGCAACTAGGGTCAAACAGTAAGAACGACAGCATGCACTTTTTGGGTGGAGAGTTATTTTTAGAGGCGTACCGGACCATAGAGGTCATTTGCGCCGCCTTTAAAGCGAGTGTGTTTTGTAAGCAAAGTTCAGGCAAGTGTACATTTACTTTAAGGGAGTTTTGCGTTGTAGTGTGTGTGATGTTTTAGGTCCTGACGGGGGGGGGGGGGAACATCTGTCGGATGTCTAATTGGCTTTAGTTTTAATTTACTCCTGCGCAAGATAATTTGTAACTTGGGTGGTGGGCATGTTCTTTTGTCACGTGCACAAATAAAAGAACTTCGAGATTCAGAAATGGTGTGAAGGATGACTTAACAGCGAAATGGTTATGACAACGAAGCACATGCTGGCTTGCAGTTGCAATCAATTTTGTCCAGCCTTGAGGTGCAGTGTGTTGCCTCCAAGGTCGCGCGACTTGTCTGTGAGCCATTGGGAGAGTCATGTGCTCGTCGGGTGTGCCAAGCATGGATAGTCCGCCGTATGACTCGTAGTGTTCCGGTCGGGGAGGCAGACAGAAAACAACAGAGTAAGACCGCCTCTTAAGGCTGGTCTCTGTGCGTGCGCGAACCAGCAATACACCCTCAATACGGTGATTCAAAAGCACCCTGGAACGGCTTCGAAAAAGACATCCGGGCAGAATCGGTGGTGACGGTTTGCAAAAATTCGCCACCCTACAGTGGTGTCGAACTACCATTCTACTGCCTTGTTCCGCTCTGAAGCCCATAGCTCCTATTTAAAGTCAATTGGTTGCTGTATGTGCCACAGTAGTCTAACGCTGCTCTGGTCAATGCGTAGTTGGTCGTGCTTGCGTTCAACCTTTTATTGGGCCTTGTCACGTGGTGAAGCATACATGTCGTGCACCGTCTCCTGTGCATGCTGTGCCACCGAGCAGGCGAACACGGTCCTGGGATGCGGCTTCCCGTGCCGATCTTCGGTCGCGACCTACGGTGGCAGCTGTCTAACCTGCCGCCCGATCCGGACTGATTTGCTGCTCGTCCTGCTGTATTTTATTAAGACATGCCTGACCACCGGTTTACCTGTTCTGTGATTTTGACCTTTTCTGCCCTGCTGTTTTGTCACATTAACGCGAGGTTGCAATAGCCACAAGTCTATTGTGGATTACCTCAATCCAAGTCTGCATCTGCATCTGTATTTGGTGAACCCAACCGTCTGGTGAAGTCGTAAGTTTGCTCACTTCCTTGTGAGATGTAATGCGATCTGTGCTTTATTTCGTCCCCAATAGGACACAAACATCGACAGCTGTAAGCCAAATTCAGATAGTAAGGTATATGCATCAGTGAGCGAACTTTTCCAGGTCTGGTAGCTGATTAATGGACTGGCAACTGTAGTACCCACACGTATTGCAAGTGTAACAGTAATGAAGCCTTGCTACAGTTGGGAACCTAGCTCTTGTCTCCCATAATAAGAAAAGGGGCACCGTGTGTTGGAAGGATCTGCTACTTATCAAGTGATGTGCCTTGTGCTGCAACTTAGCCAGTGCTGCCCAAAGAAGTTTCTTCTCTTAGTTTTCAGGAGCTAACCCCTGTTGAATTCCTCTCCCCGTAGTTTCAGTATATATCATGGAGCCCCTAAAGGTCTTCTCATGGGGACGGAAGAGTCGAAACTAATGCATTTGTTCCTTGTACATACCTTCTCTCTGCCCAATTACATCACCCATATACTGCGAAGTTCCCAGCCCCTGTTGTGTGGCGTGAATGTCGCGACCACGTTCATATACTACGCATAGTATATATATATATATTCACGTTCGCATGTTTTCTTAAAGACCACAGCATATCTTGCTTTGATAAGCTTTTTTGTACATCTTTCCAACTCCAGGATTGTTCGTATCTGCTCTTCATTTAGGTCGTAAAGTATTCGTCCGATAGCATTCATTTATTCTTAACGTTTCGGTGTACTTTCACCATTAAAAAAACACACTTATTGTCGTCCGCTTCTGGAAAGAAATGCTAATCTAGGCTTACATTTCGAAAACATACACCACGTACATAGCACACACCGTACAACTGTTCACCGGATGGAATTATTGAACAATTCAAGCGTTATGCATGACCGTGTGTGCACGTTCAGGACAGGTTCTTGTTCCCGGATTGAAATTTCCTCGAAAAGACGTCGCTTGTCCGATGTAGCTCAAAGGATTACGGTGTTGCGTGTCAGATCTGTTCGTGTTAGTCGCTGTTGGTGTTCTTGGAGCAAGTGCTGCGACGGTGCTCCCTCCTGTAGGTGCATCGTGAGACGGCGATATAGGGTAATTGTCGTCATACCGATGTAATCTACGCGGCGAAGTCTACAATCTTCGTGAAGGCATGATAGTTCGTAGATTATTTTGGTACGTTGAAGCTGGTTGTTGCTGTTGGTTGGGTTGTTTTTCATTACGAGGCTACCGATGTTCTTGCTATTGTAATATATGCAGAGTTGTAGTTTGTCAGAAATGTCTGTTGGGTTGACATTTTGCTTTACGATGTGTTGGATGATGCGCTCGTCGACTTTGTATGTTGTCGACATTTCGTTGTGGTAAAACGGCTTCACGTTGGATGCTTGATTTCTGATAGGTGGCTGTTTCGCCTTGTTGACATAGGCACTGATCACGTTGTCAATTATGGTATTGCTGAAACCGTTGCTGACTAGAATTTGTTTTGATCGTAACAATTCGGCATGTATAGACAGTCTGAGCAGTGATTGAGTCTCACGACGTGATAGACGTGATAGACGTCTCACGAATGCCCTGACGACGCTTAACTTGTAGCGGTCGGGACATTCGCTGATGGCATTGAGGCATTGACCTACATTTGTTTTCTTCCGATGCACTTCTGTCTTAAGTGTGCCGTCTGTACAATTGATGTCGATATCGAGAAAGC
This sequence comes from Ashinkailepas kermadecensis, assembly GCA_034440615.1. Classification (NCBI taxonomy): domain Eukaryota; kingdom Metazoa; phylum Arthropoda; class Thecostraca; family Neolepadidae; genus Ashinkailepas; species Ashinkailepas kermadecensis. Next base: position 101,953 of record JAOTOM010005134.1, on the reverse strand, counting down.
TGATTCGATTGGAGTTGCTGATTTCGGTGGTACAATTGAGTAAAGACTCAGACTTCAGTTCGCTTTGAAGTTGACAAAGGTGTGGTTCGTTCCGCACGTCGACGAAAATATCATCGACATAACGACAATAAATGTTAGGCTTCAGGTTAGGGTTGTTTTACAAGACCTTGTTTTCCAGGTGGCACATATACATATTAGCAAATAGGCATCCCAAAGGGGAGCCCATGGCTACTCCTTCGACTTGCCGATACAGGCTACCATCAGGTCCACGAAATGGTGCTTCGGTGGTACATACACATGTGGAGAAGTTTTCCCAGGATTGGTTTTGGGATTTTCAGAGGAGGCAGGGTGCGATGTTGGCACACGGAGTCCAGTATCAGTTGAATTGTTTGTTTGACAGGTACGTTGGTGAACAAATTTTCCACGTCCAGCGAGGCCAGGAGTCCTGTTGGTGGGTTGGTTTTGATATCAAGGAATTCGTCGGTCGACTTCAGACTGTACTTTTCTGGCGTGTGAGGCGTTATGAGTTTACTTAAGGTTTTTCCTAGCTGGTATGTTGGCGTCGGTATTTGTGATATGATTGGGCGGAGTGGTCGTCCAGGCTTGTGCGTTTTTACGGTACCGTAGGCATATCCTGGGGCAAATTCGCCGGTGATCTTTTTCAGGTTCATATCAACTATGGCGGCATTTACGGTGTTTATCAACTTGTTGATCTTCGTTTTTAGTGCCTGTGTAGGATCTCTGGTTATGCGCACAAACTTGGTTTTGTCTGAGAGGATAGTACTCATTTTATCCAGATATTCTTTCTTGTCTAAGTTAACGAAGTTTGACGACATGTCGGCTCGTCTGATTATGATATTTTCATTTTCCCTAAACCTTTTAGCAGCTAGCCGGAGACCTTTACTGAGTAATGGCGTGTGATTATGTTTCCCTCTGGACTTTGTGCTTCCGGCAAGAAGCTGGCTTCTAAAGTTGGGGTTTACTGTAACTGTTGTTGGCTTTCAGTTTCATTATGTCCTCATATAGAAGCTCCATTCAATCCTTTTTTTTCGGTGATATCATATTTCGGTTGGAGATTGCACTTGAGCCCAAGATTCAGGAGTTCTTCCTCGTCGTTAGTGAGCTCAATAGATGAAAAGTTTACGTACCCTCTTTGTGATTCAGGTAGAATGATGCTGCCTCCGTAGAGTGAGGAAAGTTTGTTGTAATTCTCATCTTGACAACGTGTTCGGATCTCTCTTTGGTTCCTTGAAGGTGTAGTTGTATTTCGCTTTTGATCCGTTGCTCCAAGTCATAGGAACTTCAAAGTCAACTTCAAAGTTTGTCAACTTCAAAGCGCACTGAAGTCCGAGACTTTACTCAGTTGTACCACTGAAGTAACAGTATTCATTTTTACTCAGTTTACCACTGAAGTCCGAGACTTTACTCAGTTGTACCACTGAAGTCAGCAACTCCAACCGAATCAGCTTTCTCGATATCGACATCAATTGTACAGACGGCACACTTAAGACAGAAGTACATCGAAAGAAAACCAATGTAGGACAATGCCTCAATGCCAACAGCGAATGTCCCGACCGCTACAAATTAAGCGTCGTCAGGGCATTCGTGAGACTGGCCCTCAATCACTGCTCAGACTGGCAGTCTATCCGTGCCGAATTGTTACGATCAAAACGAATTCTAGTCAGCAACGGTTTCAGCAATACCATAATTGACAACGTGATCAGTGCGTATGTCAGCAAGGCGAAAGAGCAACCTATCAGAAATCAAACACCCAACGTGAAGCTATTTTACCGCAACCAAATGTGGACAACATACAAAGTCGAGCGCATCATCCAACACATCGTAAAGCAAAATGTCAAACCAACCGACAGGTCTGATAAACTACAACTCTGCATATATTACAAGAGCAAGAACATCGGTAGCCTCGTAATGAAAAACAGCCCAACCAACAGCAACAACCAGCTTCAACGTACCAATGCAATCTACAAAGCATCATGCTCTCACGAAGATTGTAGACTTCGCCGCGTATATTACATCGGTATAACGACAACTACCCTATCTCGCCATCTCACGATGCACCTACAGGAGGGAGCACCATCGCAGCACATGCTCCAAGAACACCAACAGCGACTAGCACGAACAGATCTGACACGCAACACCGTAATCCTTAGAGCAACATCGGACAAGCGACGTCTTAGAGTTCTCGAGGCAATTTTAATCCGGGAACAAGAACCTGTCCTGAACGTGCACACACGGTCATGCATAACGCTTGAATTGTTCAATAATTCCATCCGGTGAACAGTTGTACAGTATGTGCTATGTACGTGGTGTATGTTTTCGAAATGTAAGCCTAGATTAGCATGTCTTTCCAGAAGCGTTTGTGACGACAATAAGTGTGATCTTTAACTACAAAATGATTTACTTCTGACCATTTTTTTTGCAGATTCGTGTGAACTGTGATAGTTAGATGAATGCCGAATTAATATTTTGAAAATGGTGAAAGTACACCGAAACGTTAAGAACAAATGAATGATATCGGACGAATACTTTACGACCTAAATGAAGAGCGGAGACGAACAATCCGGGAGTTGGAAAGATGTACAAAAAGCTTACCAAAGCAAGATATGCTGTGGTCTTTAACAAGACATGCCAACTTGAAAATATACCGCCAAAATACTCCAATATACATATATATACATATATATATATATATATATATATATATATATATATATATATATATATATATATATATATATATATATATATATGTATATATATATGTATATATATATATATATATATATATATATATATGTGTGTGTGTGTGTGTGTGTGTGTGTGTGTGTGTGTGTGTGCCCACACTTGGCTGGGTCAGTGTTATTCATAGTTATACAGTCATAAAGTGTTCAGACTTAATAAGAGCTACCCGGGCTCATCCAGGTTAAGTATGTAAAGGGAAGATTCCATGAGCCTGGACAAAAAGTCTTATGGCAAAAATCACCGCAATCAACGCCACATCCCAAATTCCGAAGAAACCATCAACCAGCATCCCACACACCCGTCCATGTCGATCTACCTCACCTATCCAGCCACATTCACTCGATCCCACGTAACACAGACGTGGATCGAGTGCCCTACCAATAATTTCCAAACTCCATCCATGCCTGCTTAAAGAGGCCTGTACAGTGCACACCTACTTAGCATAAATATCACCCAATCCACTAATACTTATAACTAAAAAACAAGTTTTCCAGCATAAAAAATGTCCACCCTATTTTTAAATACAATCAATGAGGGACTCCCCACAACATCAGCAGGCAGCCTATTCCACTGATCAAAGCTCCTTTGACTGAAGACCTGTTGTCGCTGATTGCACACGTGCCTCGGTAGACGGGGTGAGTGGCACGTGTGACGGACTGATTGTCACACGTGCGTCGGTAGGCGGGGCGAGTGACACGTGTGACGGACTGATTGTCACACGTGCGTCGGTAGGCGGGGCGAGTGGCACGTGTGACGGACTGATTGTCACACGTGCGTCGGTAGGCGGGGCGAGTGGCACGTGTGACGGGCTGATTGTCACACGTGCGTCGGTAGATGGGGCGAGTGGCACGTGGGAGGGCCACACTCGCCGTGAGTCGAGTGTGGCCGGATCGACACGTGTGGTGCTCTCGTGCACGTGTGGTGGTCTTGCGCACGTTCGTGGTGGATCAGTCAAGCGGTGTCTCCTCCGCCGCAGGAAATTCTTCACATCGGTGGGCGACAAAATGGGAAACGTCATCGAAGGCTCCGCGCAGAGCAAGCTATCGCCGTTCCAGAAAGAAAAGCTACTGCATGAGTTCTTCGTCTTTTTTGGTACGTAGCGAATGAACTTGTTCAACTTTATGATTCACTCTGTTGATTTCATGAGCCGCTGAACTGTGATTCGCATACTGGGCAAAGTGGGCTGTTGCTGGTACCGTTGCTACAGCTGAATTATGATGGAGCTCTTGAAGCCCTCTGTTTTCTGATCTACGTAAGCTAGGATAAACTGCAAGATACCATTAGAACGGTCTGGTGACCATGAAAAGATCGCAGCATACCTCAGGTGTGCGCTTAACCCTCGCGGTACATACCAGTCGGCAAAGCCACCTTCGCCGGGCCGGGAGAGGGGATGCTCTTGAGCCCTCCTCTCTTCCGATCTGCGAGCTGGGATGAAATGTAGAATGCCACTAGAGCGGTCTGGTCACCATGAAGAAGTCGCAGCATACCTTAAATGTGCACTTTGACAGGGAATGTGGTCATCAGAGGTCATCTTATGTCAATATGAGGGCTTGGACTTAAATCCCCGAAGTTTTTTTTAGACAGAACTTCGTGTCTTTCATCATTTTGTTTAAAGAATGAGCATAGATCAATGAATGTATATTGATCATAGTAAAAAGGGTCAGGACAGTGTAAGTCAAGACAGACCAGAATCAGGCTTGAAAACCAGGTTCCGAACTATGCACGTTAAAGACACAGGCAAAACATCATGTGCAAGTTAACATAACATAGAGCTTATATTTGGTCTTATTTACTCCTTTATGGCCATGTTGAGATCGCTAAAGGTACTAATAGGTGGACCTAGTCGCATGATCTTTATGCTGAGAAATGGTTCAGAAAATAAGAATATGTATATCTCGGGTCCCTCCAACAGAACCATTCAAGCAAAATGTGTGCATTTGTTGGATATCAGAACAATCATAAGGTCAGGTCAGGTCACGCTGCATGGTCAGGCCAAGTAAATGTAAGCTTGAACGTCCCCGGTACATCACCTTTGAAGCATAGCAAATTGTTCCAGGAAGAACGGATTTGATAATGAAACAGCTTCGTAAGCTGTGTAACTTCTGACCTTGTAATCTGATCTTTGGTGACGCTGGGACAACATATGTGTTGATAAAACGATCACTTCAGCATTACCTTAAGCCTATGCTGCTCATAATGTAAGTCCGGATAATATTAAATCAGATCAAATAAGGTCAGATCACACGAGGTCAGGTTATTTCAGGTCATTAGTTATCCATCCAATGTCATGTCACGACGTGGGCGACACTGAAACCGTATTCAGAGATGGCTTCGCGAGGTACAGCAGCATTATGTATATCATAGCATTGGGTAGAATATACATGATGCTTGACACGATGCTTGACATGATGCTTGACATTTTAAAGTAGAATGCTTATTACATGCTCAATCATTTTCGGCGTGCAAATTGTCCCAACTTTAAAGCTTTTCACCCTATTTGGTAACCTAGCTCCGAAGTTGACCTGACCTCAGGCTAGTAACCTTGACTGTTGTTGAAATTCCGAGATGGCAGGCTGTTTATCTTGATGTAAAGGCAGCATGGTCTGAGTTTGAAGCTAATGTGTTGTATCTACTCCGTATGACCACACTGAAGATTTTGGAACATTTCTCGTTTTCACCCACCCCAGGTCAATGACCTTTGATGATCTGGACCTGCAATTTCTAACGAGATATGCGAAGCATCTGCACATGAAGCTACTAAGAATGTCGTGTCGGCTGCTTCGGCTGCTAACCCTGAAGAACCTAAGTAGGGGGAGGGCTCTCGAGAGACCCCCCCCCCCCAACAGCTCGGCGAGGATCAATACTGATGTGTGAAGTACCTGTGTAAGAAGGAACAACGATTGTGTAGCGAGGATCCAATTTCAATCCGAAAGTATCTCTCTATTTGTGCCGGCCACCCTGTGTCGCTAGCTACGTCACAAGACGTTTTGCACCCGGATTGGCCATTCAAGTATTACCCTACTCGTGGTCCAGATGGTCCCGGGACGCCGATGGTCCAGATGGCCCCGGACTGCAGAGGCCATGTTGCACGCTGTTCAAGTATCGCCCTACTCGTGGGGAGGGTGGCGGCTGCACGCTGCGGCACATCCAGGGCCAGACGGCCCTCGACTGCAGAGACCAGGTTGCACGATGTTCAGGTGCGCCTGACACACACGACCGGTCACGGCGGACGGGGCAACGTGGACGGCCTAAAGAGACACTCTGTGGCACGAACTTTTGGGACGGACACGTGGCAGTGGTCTGGGTGGCTCAGTGGTCTGGGTGGCTCAGTGGTCTGCGGGGACTCAGTGGCTGGGTGGCTCAGTGGTCTGCGGTGACTCAGTGGCTGGGTGGCTCAGTGGTCTGCGGGCACTCAGTGGCTGGGTGGCTCAGTGGTCTGCGGCGACTCAGTGGCTGGGTGGCTCAGTGGTCTGCGGCGACTCAGTGGCTGGGTGGCTCAGTGGTCTGGGTGGCTCAGTGGTCTGCGGGGACTCAGTGGCTGGGTGGCTCAGTGGTCTGCGGGGACTCAGTGGTCTGGGTGGCTCAGTGGTCTGGGTGGCTCAGTGGTCTGGGTGGCTCAGTGGTCTGCGGGGACTCAGTGGCTGGGTGGCTCAGTGGTCTGCGGGGACTCAGTGGCTGGGTGGCTCAGTGGTCTGCGGCGACTCAGTGGCTGGGTGGCTCAGTGGTCTGCGGGGACTCAGTGGCTGGGTGGCTCAGTGGTCTGCGGGGACTCAGTGGCTGGGTGGCTCAGTGGTCTGCGGGGACTCAGTGGCTGGGTGGCTCAGTGGTCTGCGGGGACTCAGTGGTCTGGGTGGCTCAGTGGTCTGCGGGGACTCAGTGGCTGGGTGGCTCAGTGGTCTGCGGGCACTCAGTGGCTGGGTGGCTCAGTGGTCTGGGTGGCTCAGTGGTCTGGGTGGCTCAGTGGTCTGGGTGGCTCAGTGGTCTGGGTGGCTCAGTGGCTGGGTGGCTCAGTGGTCTGCGGGGACTCAGTGGCTGGGTGGCTCAGTGGTCTGCGGGGACTCAGGTCGTTGCATAGCAAGTCGTCGCTGTTTTGCTCGTCCGCAAACCCTGTCAATGAATGATAAATATAGGTAGTATTATTTCGGGACAGGTTGTGAAGCGAGGTTTGCACTATATTAGGGGCAGGGAATTGAAATTTCCGTTGGTGGTGAAGACGGCACGGCGATAATCTACGCCGATGCGCTCTTTGTGGCTTTATGGGACGCTTTTTCCATGTTCGTCTTGTATTTTTGTCTTTTGTGTACGATAGTATTTTTGTGGCTTTTAAGCGGCCATCTTCACAATGTCCTGTCCTTTGAAATCGGAAATGCCTTTCGGGAACTGATCGAAGCGCAAAATATCGAGTGGATAAACATCGAAAGGAATATATTGAGGGTGCCAAATATCGAATGCGCCAAAAATCGCGAGCTCGAAGTACAGAATCGCGAAGTCGAATACTCAAAAGCAAAATTGGTCACCATCTTGCACCTTAGTGTCAGGCGTCGATCTTTATCATTTGGGGATGGCCTTAGCCACCCCAACCTTCTCTTGAGCCATCCCAAGAAGGATCAAACCACTCCAGTGGTTTTGAAGTATACAATTAGCATTAGAGCAGGCTACATTGCAAACATATCTAAAAATGATGATTGCCTGTCCTCATTTTGTTGCTCAGGTGTTCCATGTGCATGTATCTTGATCGTCATAATTATTGACCATTTATATTATCTCTCTTGCTACCATTATTGCGCTGGTTTCTTCACACACATTACCACCCTGGTCAATGAAACTACCCCCCCCCCCCCCCCACACACACACACAAAGAAATGTTGAGCTTTCTGTGATATCCAAACATACACAGTCAACACATTTGATCACATCATTAAGTTGTGAACTCAATAAGCAACTCTGAGTAAGAATGAGGGCGGTTACGCATGCGTGTCCTTTGTTTGCAAACAACATTTTTCCACCGAGCCAATGGAAAGTTATCATTGTTCAGTATTCACAATCTGAAAAGCCTGTTGACCTGCAATGCTCAAGCCAAGCTGTATTTGTGAATGGAAAGCACACCTCCGTGTGATCGAATAATACTTTCCCAACTGGAATGCTTACGTTTTGCTATATCGTTGACAATAATGATTGAAATGAATTGAGTGTCGCAAAAGGCTTAGTTTATGTTATACATCACAATTGAGAAATACGCAAGGCATCCCCATCCACACGAATGTATCTGCCTTTCCGAACGTGAAAATATTAATCAACGCTTGTCATGCGCCGACAGTTCGTCTCCTAGTTAAGCTTCGTCAACACAAGTTGTAATCCTTATATGATCACCAGCCAGCCATACAATGCGTGTGGCCTTACCATGTAGATCGGTGAACTAGGAGTCAGTCGCCCCGGTTCCTCTCCTCCTCTTGCTTGTGAGTGCAGGAGCTCGGGGGACGGAGAGCCAGCCGCCTCCACCGCTCTCCTCCTCTGGCTCAGAGCGAGTTCCAACATTAACTCTGTATGGGTTACACGGAATGAAGCGACATAAACTGGCTTTGTCATCCACCCTCCGACCATGGAACAGTTTCTACGACCCGGCTTTTGACCGTTCAAACCGATGAATGAATTAGCCACTTCAAAGAGCATTTAAATTGCTTAGAAGCGGCTACACCCACGTTTCCGGACAGCGTTGGCGGGCTGGAGGTCACAGTCGCCAGCCTCCCCCCCCCCCCCTGGACAGACCCCCCGGCCGGTGCCTGCGGGGTTGAAGTGCCCATCCACGGTGCCGCGCCGCGTCCCCACATTCCCTTCCGCCCCAGATCGCGACAAGAACGGCCGACTGACCTTCTCCGACTTCTGTCTGCTCCGCGACCACATCTGCCAGCTGAGCGGGTGGCAAGAGGGCAGCACCAAGCGGAAGCAGGCCGAACATCTGTTCCTGCACTTGTGGCACGACCTGCGCCGGCTGGCCGATACCGACCACGACGACGTCATCACCGCACAGGAGTGGGTGAGTCGGTGACGTCATCGTCGCATAGGACTTGGTGGAAGGGTGACGTCATCACTGTGCAGGGGTGGGTGAGTGCACGATGCCACAGCTGTACAGGAGCGAGTTACCTGATTACGCCATTGCAGTGCAGGGGTGTATTGGCTAATGACGTCATCACTGTGCAGGGCCGAGTTAGTCGATGACGTATCACTGTACAAGAGTGGGCGAGTCGATGACGTTTCACTGTACAGGAGTGGGCCAGTCGATGACGTATCATTGGACAGGAGTGGGCGAGTCTTTGATGTTGTCACTGTGCATGGATGGCTGACGCCCGTCAGTTCCGCGATGTCCCCAGGGTACCGGCCGGCCCATCATGTCCGCCATGTCCCCAGGGTACCGGCCGGCCCATCATGTCCGCCATGTCCCCAGGGTACCGGCCGGCCCGTCATGTCCGCCATGTCCCCAGGGTACCGGCCGGCCCGTCATGTCCGCGATGTCCCAGGGTACCGGCCGGCCCGTCATGTCCGCGATGTCCCAGGGCACCGGCCGGCCCGTCATGTCCGCGATGTCCCAGGGCACCGGCCGGCCCGTCATGTCCGCCATGTCCCCAGGGTACCGGCCGGCCCATCATGTCCGCGATGTCCCCAGGGTACCGGCCGGCCCGTCATGTCCGCCATGTCCCCAGGGCACCGGCCGGCCCGTCATGTCCGCCATGTCCCCAGGGTACCGGCCGGCCCGTCATGTCCGCCATGTCCCCAGGGTACCGGCCGGCCCATCATGTCCGCCATGTCCCCAGGGCACCGGCCGGCCCGTCATGTCCGCCATGTCCCCAGGGTACCGGCCGGCCCATCATGTCCGCGATGTCCCCAGGGTACCGGCCGGCCCGTCATGTCCGCGATGTCCCCAGGGTACCGGCCGGCCCATCATGTCCGCGATGTCCCCAGGGCATCGGCCGGCCCATCATGTCCGCGATGTCCCCAGGGTACCGGCCGGCCCGTCATGTCCGCGATGTCCCCAGGGCATCGGCCGGCCCATCATGTCCGCGATGTCCCCAGGGTACCGGCCGGCCCGTCATGTCCGCCATGTCCCCAGGGTACCGGCCGGCCCGTCATGTCCGCCATGTCCCCAGGGTACCGGCCGGCCCATCATGTCCGCCATGTCCCCAGGGTACCGGCCGGCCCGTCATGTCCGCCATGTCCCCAGGGCACCGGCCGGCCCATCATGTCCGCAGGGCACCGGCTGGCTCATCATGTCCGCCATGTCCCCAGGGCACCGGCCGGCCCATCATGTCCGCCATGTCCCCAGGGTACCGGCCGGCCCATCATGTCTGCGATGTCCCCAGGGCACCGGCCGGCCCATCATGTCCGCGATGTCCGCGGGGTACTGGCCGACCCATCATGTCCGCGATGTCCGCAGGGCACACCCCGGCCCATTATGTCCGCGATGTCCGCAGGGTACACCCCAGCCCGCCGGTGGCCCAACGCACATTAGTTTACCGGGAAATGAGATCAAAAGAAGAGCATGCATATTTAGTCACCTGTGCAGGGCTCTTTTTAGCTTCGGCACCGGGGACACCGGCTTTTATCTAAGCATCTTGATCAAGTTACGGATATGACCCTCCCTTCAGATCGCAACACCATCCTTTGGCAGCATTGTCCGTCGGGGGTGTGACACCATTCTTTGGCAGCATTGTTTGTCAGGGACGTGACATCATCCTTTGGCAGTATTGTCCGTCAGGGACTTGACACCATCCTTTGGCAGTATTGTCCGTCAAGGGCGTGACATCACCCTTTGGCAGCATTGTCCGTCAGGATCGTGACACCATCCTTTGGCAGCATTGTCCGTCAGGGGCGTGACACGATCTTGGACTTTGGTGCTCAGGACAACTTTCGAGTCGTTAGTTTTATCATATATTACCAAGGCATACATTGTGAAGGCTTAATGAGAGCCACAGGGGGCGTTCATGCTTAGTATCAGAAGCGGCACATGCACCTTTCGCCAGGGGGCTTTTGGCCTGCCAGAAGGCTGCAGCTGCTGTCTGGAGGCTGTTTCATCCAGCTCCCACTGAATGCAAAATCTGAGCGTCCCAGGGGGCCACAGGTCACGCTGGAGGGCCACGGTTCCCCTTCCCACCCCAACCGCGTAGTGACGCCCTGCTTGGTGCATATGTTCTTGGCTGGAGATCCCAGGTGGGTCGGGGTGTCTGAACCCCCTGGTTTGGTTCCATGCTAATGTTAAGTTGTCATTTTCTGTATTAAATCTGAAGATATTAATGGAATTAAGCGCTTGGAACACACACACACACACGCACACACACACACACACACACACACACACACACACACACACACACACACACACACACACACACAGACCCTCACCGTCCCCCTAGCTTCGTGAGAGATAACCAGCCCTGCCCACATCAGGAAAAATTCATCGTAATCAATGATGAGCTGACTTTCATCATCCATTGAGGAGTGGCTCAGAATTGATGGTGTCCAATCATTTCAGCTTTTGATGTGGGAGAACATTTATAAAGGCCTGCGTGACTACTTCAAGCGACAGAAACACGCCCCAACGTTGTCAGCTTTATCCACAAAGAGCGCGAGCGCAAACTCTAGTTCGGAAACAGATGCAGAGATGACGCCACCAAGCACCGAACCGATATCGGAAAAACAGCCCGAGAAGACTGCTTCAGCCGAGAAGAACCCCTGGCCGGAGTGGGTGCATGCTTATCTCGAGTACAGATTCAATCTCTACGACAGAACCGGTAAGGGTTGGAGACGAAACAACAGAGCTGCGTCCGCACTGAAAGGGGCTCACTGTTGCGGCTGTGGACTGGTGCACGCGCCCATACGTATGTGCATTGCTCGGGTGCCAATGACACCCTGAGGTGACGATGTGCTTTTGTAGGGGGGGGGGGTGCGGGCCACGTCGGGCTGGCCGGTGTCGGGGCGGGCCTCGCCAGGCTGGGGCGCAGGCGGGGTGGTGGGAGGCTGCGGTGGTCCGGTAGGTGGGCCAGCTTAGATGGTGCTGCTTTCCCCTCTTGCCCACCACTTGAACCGCTCCGACGTCGTCTCCAACCCTGCTGCGACCCGTCGCCACCACTACACGAATTTATGTTAGCGAGGCCAAGCTCCTGTCCACATCGCATACGTCGGTGAGTGCGCCCGGCTGGTCATGTAGCGAGGAGGGGCTGTGGGCTTTGGGTGTGATGTGACTGATGGATGGAATGCAAGAGGTACACGTAATTGGTACTGCCACCGCCGCCGACGCTCTTCCATTTACGGAACCCACCCGTGTACCACCAGATAACACAACACATCCACCATCCACTCACCCCCCCCCCCGCATACACACAAAATCGGCGTTCTCGGAGCAGCCAGATGCAAGCGGGGCCCGGGTAATATCCTAGTGAAATTTTGGCAGTTATATTGCGTTGAATTCGAACCAATTCCACTGGTCCTTAAAACTACCCCTTTAAGCATTTATGCAACAGTCATTGGCTCCTTTCATTTCGCACGATCATTCGGTCCCTAATTATACGAAAACGAGTTCGCCCACGATTTTCCCCTCCAGTGTAACGCAATCATTTAGCTAGTCGTACTCACTTTCACTGGGGACTTGGTTATCATACCATACCATACCCGAATGCATATTACTTACCCGCTCGGAGTTCCTACCTGTAAACGGCTGACGCGACTCCCCTGATTGCATGATTTGTGTCTATTTTAGTTATTGCCCACAAGGCTTGGCAAAACTGGGTGGTAAACATTTCCGTCAGCTTCTATGCGGCCTTATAGCTGGACCCAGGTATCAGTGGCCAACTCACCTAACCTTACTCAATCGACGCCATGCCTGGCCTTACACGTTGAAACTTGCGACCGAGAGCGACATTGATGGGTGGTCCAGGGCCCTGCCTCGCCCAATGCCCTCTCCCGACGTCACTTCAGTTACTGGGGTCTTGTGGAACGCCAAAGTCCTCTCCTACCCAACGCTATAATCACACGGCCATGGCTCGTGAGATCAACGGAGAGGGAAGGGTGTTTCCTTTTGGGCCGTGGTCGGCCTCTACCTAAGTCTGGGACCAGACGTCCTTCGGAACACCGCCATGCCACGGAACGATCGATTCCGTCCGAAGGCCCATCCGCACCCTGGGTCATAGGGCCGGCGGGAATTTGCGGCCCAGAGATACCTGAGTTTCCCAGTTTCCCAGTTGACAGTTACCACTTATGAACACTGCCCAGGAGTAGCAATCAGGAGAGTTTCGCCATTACGCCCTTAGCGTTCCAGGTTTTAAGGTAATATCAGCTAAATGTTAGATTACGTCAAATTGATCATCTGCGAGGGGATCAATTTGATCAATGCTGGGGTACAAAACTATCAGTTCAGTAGCACCGAAGTGGTACGGACTGATGCTGTGGCTGCCCTGATGGTTCATGATGAGACTTGAAGAGTATTTAGAGCGATAGCAGAACCATTATACGAATGATGCACACCCAGTGCTTTGCATTGTCCCACTATCAATAACGGGTGCAACGGACAAGCAAGTAGATCACTATGAATTAAGTTAGCCAAATCGCCGCTGAACGCCTGATGCATAATCAAAATTGTCATTATTGTTGAGCAATTGCGAGAAAATATGTGCCGTCTCAAGTCAAGCCTTGGACAATCATATCCATCACTTATTGTCCATAGCTAGTATAGACAATCGCAATGGGCTGTCTCCGAGTAGTTGAGGCAAGTAGGTGAGCGACTTCAGTGCTGCGACAGTTCTGCCGAACCATCCTGTCAGTGACGTCATGTGTGCTGGTGACGTCTCCGGTGATGTCACTGCTGCAGGTGATGGCGTCATCGACGAGGAGGAGTTTGTGTACGTGCTCACCGACTTCGGCGTGCGGGAGCGCTTCTCCCGGCAAGCCTGGAAAATGTTCACACTGGTAAGACTCTTTCAACGAAAAAAAACTGCGTTTTGCATATTTCCCAGGCACGTGTCGACATGCCAAAGGCTATCCACTTTCCTAAGTGGAGAGTTTATAGAAATGTTGAGCTCGGCTCAGGATCCTTCATCGTCATCGACAGGCGTCGGCAACAATTTTAATTCATGGTGTAAAGAATGCCAAATATTATAGTTTGGCGCCAAAAGGATCAACCGCGGTGAATTACCTCAGTTGACCTGACCATAGGAGGCACACGGGGAAGACAACACGATTAGTGACCATCAAAACACATGAAACGCTAATTATCGGTATCTGTTAGCTGTAGTGATGCATGATACAAAATATGCTACTTCGGTAAAAGAGCACCAAGCATGCTTCCTGAACTTGCGTCATGACTTGATGACCTGACGTGAACTGGCCAAAATATATATGAAGGGATTTTCAGAGGTTATATTAGCAGATGCACAAAACGGAGGTGCTATACCATACGTCGCTGATGCCTGCGAGAAAACTGCTTTGGGTGTCGTCCACCCATTCCGATGGCGAGGCAAAGCCTCCTCCAGGACGCAACACTTTCGATTGAACTTGTTCGATATATTGCGTGTAAAGAAAGCATACGACCTTCAATATACCAGGAGGTGCTGAGTTGACATCAAAAGTAACGTTAAGGATTATACTTTATTACTCGATTTGTTTGTTCGGCGATTTGTTCGATATATCCAGATAATGGACAAGTTTCATGTCGGGACAGGCCGTATTTTTTTTGTGTTTTGTGTGTTTCAGGCTTTGCCGCTTCGAGATCACCACATATGTGACGTCATTACTACGATAATGTTTTTAAATTGATGGCAACCCCTAAGTGAAATTATTAAATCATGCTGTAAATGCTTCTCCTGTGACAAAAACATTTCAGTTTTGTCTACGAAGTATTATTACCGTGTTTTCCCAACCAAAAACCCATTACTTGGAACTTGTCCATTGTAATTGTGCATGAGTTTGACGGTTTCAAAACAGCTCTATTGACAATCTCATTGGTGTGCCGACGTACTTGTGTTGCATCACTATGACGTCACGATGCGGTGTGAATCTGTGTCACCGTCCCCGAAGCGATTGGCGCCCTGCACCACTGTCCCGGCGTGCGAGGTCAGCTGGTCACTGGGGATTACGGTGCGTCGACCTCGACCGTTCGTATTGCGGCCAGGTGTAATGGTTTTAAGCTCCACGGCATACCATTTTAGGATGACGTCATATGGAAGTACTGTCCATGCCCGCCTCACTCACGGCCCGTTCACATTCCTGCTCGGCTCCTATCCCGGCTAGCTAGTGCCGTGTGCACCCGCTCGCGCGCAATTCGAAAGGTCCGCGCGCGGCCGTGACGTCAGTGTTCTCGGTATTGACGTGACAGCTGTTTTAGCGAACTCAACTTGGCTTCGGTGTTGCGGACTCCCCAGGGCACCACCGAACACGTGACGTTCGAGTACTTCTGTCGGCTGGCCGAAGACTACTACCTGAGCGACGACCCGGCGGCCGTGGGGAACTTCATCACCGGCAAACTGGACTTCGTCGCCGGCGAGTACGCCAACATGTGATGAGCGGGCGTAGCGGGCGTAGCGGGCGTAGCGGGCGCACGAGCGAAACAGAACCGCGCGCCTCCGACAAGTGTGGCCTGTCGCCTGTGCAAAGCGCTCGTGGTGAACTCGCCGAGATGTTGTGACAGAGAGCGACTAAATTGGCGCTCTAATGGACACGTTTTCAGCAGTGCGTTGTCGGTGATAACAGCCGTGCTTTGAATCGGCGGGCAGCTCACTGTGATCGAATAATTGCAAAACCTGTTAATAGAGATTGGAAGGTGGCCACCTATGGGATCATTTGTTCTGTTATGGGAACTCCCGTACAGAATGGTAAATTAGCGTGCAGCAGGGACTAGGACTGCGGTGGTGTCGTATGGTTTTGTTCGGTCGCGATTTGCGTCCGATGCACTTGATTCTTGTCCGCGGCGACAACAGCTTACAGTGAGCAGAAGTTCCCCGAGGTGAGGGAAGGCCCAACGTGGGGCGTAGCCGTACAGCTGTAATACAGTAACACACTGTACACTATCTTGACGAGAAGCGTTCATTAAAGGTTAATCATATTTTATTAGCGACTAATTCTATGCAATCTGAACACCTGCTTTTGCTTAGAGGAAGAGCCCTTGAATTTTTGTTTGTTCTATCCCAAAGGCAATTCGCCGTGCATCGAGTAGCATGTTGATCCCACATGCTGTTCCTGGTGCTCGTGATCCGCGTCGCTAATTGAATAACATCACATTTTCAAAATCAATTTCCCTTCAATACCAAAAGAGTGTCAATCATTTTTATGTTGCATGCAGCTGAATCCCCGATTATGCAACTAGTCATGCGCTTCTTTATTATTAAAAGCAGGGACTAATTAAGCAAGAGTATTGTCCCATTCAGGATAATGCATTCGCTGATGGTGAGAAAATAATATCTCACCAGATATTCATCGCACTCAATTTCTAGCACCTATCCAAACTTAGATAATTGCAATGAAGTTAATTTCTGGCGTTAGCCTTAGTGTCAAGTTCGGCAGCCAAATCATAGCTGTACATGTTCGAACCTGCCAGCCGCTGTCACCGCATCGCAGTAGCTGGTACGGCGCGCTAAGCTGCTGGGCCAGAGTCTGTGTGCCGATGGCCGCCCGACAGCCCCTCGTGACTTCCGCCGGACGTAGTGTGGCGGGTTATGTGGTACGGCCGCCGATCAGTGAAGTGTGGAAGGGAGTGGCCGGTGAGTTGTCGATGGGAGTGGATTGTTGCGCTGCTCTGAGCGGCGAGTTCCTGTGAGTTTACGGGCCGCCGACACTCGCCAGGCTGCCGCCTGTTACCGTCAGAAAGTACAGTTCATAGAGGACAATTAGCAGTAATTCTCAAAGTATTCACGGTTCAGACTAGGCTTCCCTAGATATCACAAGCCACAGAAACGTGGGGCTCCCAGTAGGAACACAGCTTCGCTACAAAAGTGAGAATTTAACGGCGACGCCATTAGCTAATTTTCCCCTTCTTTTAGGCTTGATATATGTGCCTGCCTAATTGATATATATATATATATATATATATATATATATATATATATATATATCATGTCCAACAAGTAAGTGAACTAAATATATGCTATCTTGCCCAACCAGCCAGCGAGCAAATATTGCATTTGTTAATATAATGTCGTGAATTTCAGTGTATCCATTCATTATTTTTTAAATCATGCACCTTGAATATGTGTATCCCGATAAAGCAATATGGATCAATCCACTCACTGGTGATTCTCTGGGCATCGAACACCCTGTAAGAGGCGTATTCGTTTCTTCCACAATATATATTTGGACGATTGGAATGCAATTTCGCTGGCAAGTAGTGGGGGTGATGACATCTAGATGTCTAAGATGGCAATGAGATAAATCAGGTTGATTTTGGTTAAAAAAAAAATCATGGAAATGCAGATACCTTGAGTGAAGCTGACCGCGTTCTAAACAATAGGGTAGGGCAATAGCAACCAAATTTTGTGAAGATGGCTACATTTATATTATACGCGCTTCATATCGCACATGACTCAGATAGCTGAATGCAAGGAGATACAATGTGAACAATGCACATGAAAACATGAATACATATGCTTTCACATAGTTTTTATTCCACGACCTACCAGTGACGTGGGGCTAAATGTCCAGAATAAAACATTTTTGTCGCACTTCTCTACTGTCAGATCCCAACAACCAGTAGCCCATGCAGCATAAAATGCATACGGTGTGGGTACCGGATGGCCTCATGTAGGTGATATCACAATGTATAGATTGGTAGCGATCGTCGCTCGCCCCGTTACGGTATGGCCCTTGTAATTTCCGACTCTCAACCGTCCATCCACCGCTGTCCACCGCTGTCCACAGCTGTGCTCCACCGCTGATAACTCAGCCAGACGTGCAGCAGGCATCTCAATTTAATCAACCGCCAATGTGAAAATTATGCCAGATGTTATATTTTCACAAATTGAAGACACCATCGGTGCTGGTTAGCACATAGTCGAAGGCGTAAGCATATAATACAATTATTATCTAAATTTATTACTCTTCATGCTGCTCATTTATCATCTGCTTTTATTTCGAAATATCTCACCCATCTGTGCTTTTTCGCATCTACCAATGATTTGTGAAGTTGAACGACACATCCTGTCCCTGTGTCCATGTCTATTATTCAACTCCAGCCTAAGTGTTCAACAACGTCTTAGTGCCAATGCCGCATCGAGAGGGAAGACGGTCATTCGGCGATTCAATATGGTTTGACGACGGAGCCGCTAAGAGCTCCGAAAGCTCATGAATTGTTTTTAAAAAGGGTCATCCCAGAAACACTATTATCATTATTAAAGCCCTTTAATATGTCTCCGAAAGATTTAATATGGTTTGTGTTCGTCAGTTGACACGCTCTCGGTTTACGCACACTACGTATTTCGAGTAGACGGTGTGTATCGTTCCGCCCAGTCGGCGGCGCTGCTGCTCCTTCCGCACGGTTCACGTGGTGTTGCAAGGTTGCCTACTGGGTCCAGTTGTAAGTTGGTTGATGGGCTGCGGAGCTCCGAGCTGCGACACTTACGAGTGTGTGTGTGTGACTCACGCGGACACCCACACAGGTGAATGTGCAAATAGACGTAACGACAGTGGTGAGTGTGCACTGGTGTGCCCACGCAGGTGAATGTGCAAATAGACGTAACGACAGTGGTGAGTGTGCACTGGTGTGCCCACGCAGGTGAATGTGCAAATAGACGCAACGACAGTGGTGAGTGTGCACTGGTGTGCCCACGCAGGTGAATGTGCAAATAGACGCAACGACAGTGGTGAGTGTGCACTGGTGTGCCCACGCAGGTGAATGTGCAAACAGACGCAACGACGACAGTGGTGAGTGTGCACTGTGGATGCAGTGTGTATGCCTTCGCAGGTGGATGTGTAATAGACGTAAAGAAACTTTGCGACAATGCACACCGGTGGCACACCCACGCACGTGAATGTGAGCCGAACGTGTGGCACGATTTGTTCGGCTGTCTCCTGACACCCGAGCGTCTGCTGTGTGAACTGCTGACCGACCGCGGCTCCTGTCCTGCTGCTGCTGGACCTGCTGCTCCTGTCCTGCTGCTGCTGCTGCTGTCTGTCAACGCGGCCACATTCGCTGCCGCGCCGTCGCCCGAGGAAGGTGTAGATTTCTGACGCGCGAGGCACGCTTTACCAAAGCGTACACTTGACATTCAACAGCTGCGAGATGGATCGTGTTCGGGGGTAGAACTTATCTAAATAATTGGGCCAGGGGAAATGAATTTTCCATCGCATTATTTACAGTCAACGCCCATCGATCCCATGCTAAGCCTGAGCAACAGTGGAGGTCGAGGGCGCAAGCGTCCCACGAAAAGTTTTACCCCTGGTCGTCTTTGTATCGTGTGATAAGCTTGTGCCTTGAGGGTGACATACTTCAGTGCTGATCGCGCTTAGGGCCGGCATCCCATAGGTTGAGTGTTCTTTTTCTGTTCTACGAGTGCTTGTTTCGGGTTGCTGCACTTGATGATAATCAAATCCCGTGTAAGGTCATCCATTATTAAATGCATGTATGTACCTCGATTGCAGTCTGTATTTAATGAAACAAGCAGCATATTCGGACCAGTGTATATCGGGAAAGTGTTACCCGTCGCGAATACTATACATATATATGTATATATATATATATATATATATATATATTCATATATATATATATATATATATATATTCACACACCACCATTGAAACGGCCAATAAATAGCCTACATAAATAGCGCAAGATCGAGCAGAAATACATCAATCACAACAGTTGCACAACACCTTTGCATACCGAACAAAACGTGCCCACCATGTCACCGAATACCAAAACGAGACCGAGGAGGCCTTTCTGAGCCTCAATGGGTAATACATATTGTACGATGTTCCATGTTCTGAATTGTTGGAACCAATTGTAACGTTCGTTATCTTAGAGATATATCTGTGACTCATCCTGTTCAATGCAGACCTGTTGGAATGAAGGTCAGCTATTCGCCTCAGCGCTAGTGTATCCGCTCCTGCATGCCCAGCCCGTCGTACACCGCGCACACCGAACATCTTCCGGCACTCAGGCGCCGATGCAGTCCCGCGTGTGTGCCGCTCTTCAGGACGCGAGGCAGGCGCTCTGGCACTGCTGCTTGGTCTCGAACCGGTTGCCGTTGCCGCCGCAGCCGCCGTAGATGAACAGCTCGCAGGAGCCGCTGCCGACGCTGTAGCCGTACACCTTGAACGCTCCGCGACACAGGCCGCGAACGGTGGGCAGCGCGCAGGCGCCGGGCGGCTGAGCTGCAGCAGCGGTGGAAGGGGTGCGGGTCAGACGACACGGCGTGGCGAGCGATACTGGGGTGCAGCTTATACAGTCAGCCGACTAGCCCCTCCGCCGCTGCATTCTGGGGATTTTTTTTTGTGGGTAGTATTCTGTATTCTGGTATTCTGTATTCTGTAATAAATGACAGACCAGGACCCGTGATGGGAATTGCGGCGATGAATGTCAGGTCAGTATTCTTGACTGTGATGGCTGCAATACAAGCTTCGCCGGGACCCATGGAATGGATGGCCAAGTGTGGCAGGCAGATCACACCCTGACCGTGGATGGGTAGGGGGAGCGGTGGTCGGAAGCAGGAAGTGAAGTGCGCTCGGCGTAGTGCGCCCCACAGAGTCCATTTCCATCCGATATTAAACGGTGTCAAATTTGAGCGGGCGGACCCCAGCCACGAGCGAGCTGCGCCCCACGTGCCGGGGCCAGCACACGAGTCTAACTCACCTGAACAGTCGCACTGCTGACAGTCGGTGACTGCGTCCTTGCGGCGCGAACAAGACGGGGGACAGCTCTTCAGGTCCGGACAGCGGCTTCCCTGGTCCATCAGTGGACCACACCGAGCCAGGCAGTCGGCCTTTGTTTCGAATCTGCGCACCGATCGCGGGCAAGGTCACGGTGGGATCGGCGGCAAGGTAGGGCTTCCGCTGCCGCTTACAGCCATCGTATGTAACACTTTTACCCGGGGGCTGATGGCCAGAAGAGACGGAAATAAGTGGGCCCAGCTGGAAGCCCGCCAGAGCCACCTTCGGTGTTGGTTCTACAGCTGTGATGATAGCCCTTGAGTTGAAGTTGCGCTAAATAACAGGCGCATGTCGAGGAGACGATGCCGTTGAGATACTCTCGGGATACTATATCCCGGATACTATAGGGATACTATAGGAGATACTATATATGTCTAATATACTGTCTAACAAAGTTAAGACAGTCTTTCTTCACCAACAGGGTAGTAGAACACTGGAACCAGCTGCCAGGAACAATTGTCAGTAGCAACACACTGAACATCTTTAAAAACGGCATAGACAATCATTATAAGAATAGGGGGCTTGTTTTTCTGTATTCCAGGGAGGGTTGATTGACAGATTTGGTGGGCAACTGGTTCAGTGTACAAAGTGCAACCAAGAAGGGCCCTTGTGGCTCATAGTTGCACTGATCTTTTATGTCTTTATGTCTTTATGTCTACTTCACGGTTCTGCCAATTATTGTATTGTTCGGATTGCTTTTTATATTGTAATCTGCTAAGTACTGCCCATTGCTATCTTTAAGTCTTCTATTCACTGGTTACTGGATTACAATTGTAGACATGTGTGCTCAGTATTGCGTGTTGTGCGCCATTTTCCGTTACTTTGTATTGCTTTCCGTTTTCTGTGCCGCATGTCGCTGGTAAAGTCCAAGAGCGTGGTTCCGACATAGCAACTGCTGCGGACAGGATCCACCTGTATGCTTCAAGAATACCTATGGACGTTGCGTGACAAAAATACTAAGCTAACATCACATTATCGATGTTTACGCTACTGCAGGTCGTGACTGAAGGTTCGGGAAAGTGTATGCAGCACTCTAAGCTGACGTGCATGCATGACTGCCGGCAGCGCAATGTCAATGCGGCATCTGCTAGTAGTGTTCACAGAAGCAGCCTCCAATTTCCCCTGCAGCAGCCAATACGAGCCAAAAATGTCTCTGTCTCTCTGTCTCTCTGTCTCTCTGTCTCTCTGTCTCTCTGTCTCTCTGTCTCTCTGTATCTCTGTCTCTGTCTCTCTGTCTCTCTGTCTCTCTGTCTCTCTGTCTCTCTGTCTCTCTGTCTCTCTGTCTCTCTGTCTCTCTGTCTCTCTGTCTCTCTGTCTCTCTGTCTCTCTGTCTCTCTGTCTCTCTGTCTCTCTGTCTCTCTGTCTCTCTGTCTCTCTGTCTCTCTGTCTCTCTGTCTCTCTGTCTCTCTCTCTCTCTCTCTCTCTCTCTCTCTCTCTCTCTCTCTCTCTCTCTCTCTCTCTCTCTCTCTCTCTCTCTCTCTCTCTCTCTCTCTCGCTCTCGCTCTCGCTCTCGCTCTCGCTCTCGCTCTCGCTCTCGCTCTCGCTCTCGCTCTCGCTCTCGCTCTCTCGCTCTCTCGCTCTCTCTCTCTCTCGCTCTCTCGCTCTCTCGCTCTAATAGAGCCCTTGCTATAAACTGGCTATAAGCAGGGTCATTAACAATCAGCAATGGATTTCGCGCCTCGACAAACAGTGCAACAGTGCGAACAGTGCAAAGCTACACGGCAACTGGCTTCGTTGAGAAAGGGTGGGAACGCCCCGTGAATGGTCTTCAAGCAACATAACCGGCTTCGGCGTAGCATAATTGCAATTCCCACCTCAGCTCGATGCCGGGATCAATTACCATTTGGGGCGACAGCATGCATGGCGCCTGGGAAATCCCTAATGAATATGAGTTTGTTGCGAAAGGAGACACTCGTGCCGGCGGAAAACCCGGTCGCATTGAATGCGAGCCGGTGTGTGACAACTTTCACTCGCAGGTAGCAACCCGTGCGGGGAACTCAGCCCGCTGCGTGGCGTCACCGGCTGGAGCCGTAGCGGCGCCCTTCACCCCTTCCCTGACCTCGGGAGGTGCTGTAGTGTGGAGTGGCGGGGCTACTGGCGATGACTGTTCCCTGTCCTCATGACACCCGGTGGCGCCCCTCCGCACGTCAGCACTGCTCCAGTGCCAGCCGGTGCTGTTCACCTGTTGGCCGAGCCTCCGCAGCCGCTCCAGGGGAACTGGCGACATAGTCGCGACCTCTTGTCGAACGCCCACCTCTCGATCACCTCTTGACAATGACCAAGCTCGACGGGAGCCCTGCAGGCGGCGGTACCGCTGTCAGCGATCGCCGGATCTGAGGAGCCCACTGAAACAGAGAACGAGTGTCGTCTGACAATAAGTGCCGGCTTTGAAGCTGTTCAGTAATGACGTGCAATATGTTTGATTCCAGCAGCTGACTGCCCCGGGCGAAAGTGAACAAAGACAAAGGAATGAATTGCCAAATCGATCTGAGTTTCTGAGGGTCTCCTTGGTGAGATGTGACCAGGGTCCATCACGTTGCAACATTGTACGTTATCTGTTGTCATTCCAACAAATCACGATTTAGTTCTCATTTATTATTTCACAAATGTCCTCTTTTGTTCCGTAATATGTTGAAGGTAGTATAATAACGGGCTTAGTCGTTAGTCCTCATATTTTCTCATTTAAGATTATTTAGACAATCCGTGTTGATTCCAGAAGCATGGTGTCGTATAGCTATGTGTGGAGATGATATGTGAATGGTGGACAGTAGAATCATTTTCAAATACCAATTTTGCCAATGCATCTGGTATGTAAGACCTATCACCGTCTGGTGCAAGAAATGACCCATAATATTGGTCCATTCATTAGTGCTTGAATATGTTTTTGTTGCTTCCCTCCTGCGCTTGCAACTGAATATTAAAAACATGTTTTTGCCTTAAATAAACGACTTCACTCGCTTGTTATCCACCTCCCTAAGAATCATCCAATTGATGCCTAAGGCTGAACCTAGTAATTGAGGTAGAACCGACGAGACTGAGAAAAATCATGGAAGTTATCACAATATTAATCATAGGTTATTTTATTAAAAAAAAATATCGGCGAGCAAATTTATACGGCTAAATGCTTTCATCTAAATACGTCACGAGATGTCACCTGCCATGGCGCGTTGCACATCCCATGGCGCATATTTGTGCAATGGCACTATGCTAGGGCAAATTAGCAATAGAGCAAATTAGCAATAGGGCAAGTTAGCAATAGGGCAAATTAGTCGAGAGTTGCAACAGCGACACTTGTCAATTGCCGTCATGTGCCGTCATATGCATGTGCCGCATATCAGAATGCCTATGCAAGAATGCTTGGGAAAGGTCCCAGGCGCAGTAGAATTACGAGCGATCTTGCCGTCGAAGAGAAACACTGATTTCGTCGCCAACACGCGGCATTTCAGCTCCGGTAGGACTCGGCCAGACCGTTGGCCACCACGCCTGCACTGGCGGCTCGTGCCTGCGCCCGGCCAGCTCCGGTAGGACTCGGCCAGACCGTTGGCCACCACGCCTGCACTGGCGGCTCGTGCCTGCCGCCCGGCCAGCCCAGCCCGCCAAACCTTGGCCACCACGCCTGCACTGGCGGCTCGTGCCTGCCCCCCCCCCCCCCAAAAGGACCCGGCCAGACCGTTGGCCACCACGCCTGCACTGGCGGCTCGTGCCTGCGGCCCGGCCAGCTCCGGTAGGACTCGGCCAGACCGTTGGCCACCACGCCTGCACTGGCGGCTCGTGCCTGCGGCCCGGCCAGCGGTACGCGGCACACCTGCGCAGATAGCGGCCCGACATCCGCACTGACCTCCAGCCACCTGCAGTCGAGCTGGGAGTGGGGGTGGGCACTGGACGGCACGCTGGCCGGTGACCTTGGCAATGACCTTGGCTGGTCGCGGGGAGGTCGTCACGGCCGGAAACCGCCACTTCCGGACACGCAGTGGCGGCCGCCAGGATATCCGAGCCGCTACTAATTGGTTGGCAACATGTTTGGACGAGCAGTGGCTGGGAGATTCGACGCGTGGTTTGCCTCAGCACAGCAGACCAACCGGCCGACCGCGACTCGCCGGGGCCAAGACTGACACACATCTACGGTGGCCGGGAATTGCTGGGGGAGTGCCCGGTACGTTCGGAGGCTATCAGCTGTGAATTCGTCTTTAGGGCTTACTGCAAACCCAGGATGACGACAGACTGTAAAGCAAGGTCATCAGGGGTCAACGAAGGTTAATAGCCCCAATTGGCCTGGGAGAGGCAAATGACTTATGCAGGCATGTCAGTTTTGTTGTTAAGAACTCCGGAATACAAAATATTATTGATTTGTGGTCACTGTGTGATGACAGCCTAAGAACGTTAACAACTCAGGTGAGCAAAAGCATCCAAGGGTATCTGGAGAGACTGATATAATTTGGAGGACAATTCAGTGTAAAAAGTTGAGATAGAGATTTGCTACGTGAAACCTGAGGGACATCCACTGAGTGTTGTAAAAATATCCTCGAAAATACTAAAGTTATTTTCATCCCATGGATGAAGGATCAGTAGCGAAGCTGCTGTTTCAAATGATGAAGTTTGTGTAGTCAAATCAGGGAGCTGATGCTGAGCATTTGGATAAGCGATAGAAATTTTTGGGCAAAGTTGGTGTTGCAGGACCCACAGTTGATGTTGCAGGACCCACAATTAGTGTTGCAGGACCCACATATGGTCCTGCAAGACCCACAGTTGGCGTTGCATGGTCCACAGTTGGTGTCGCATGACCCACAATTAGTGTTGCAGGACCCACAATTGGTGTTGCAGGGCCAACAATTGATGTTGCAGGGCCCACAATGCATGTTGCAGAACCCACAGTTGTTGTTGCAGGACCCACAATTGGTGTTACAGGACCCACAATCGGTGTTGCAGGACCCACAGTTGGTGCGACAACTGCAATATCCGTAATAATGTATTCTCCACCTACTATCGCCTGACCACGCCTCCATTCCTCTCAGACCAGGGCACTGATGAATGCCAAGGCTAGCTGGCATCGCTCGATATACTCCTATCTGCACTCAAAATGAAGATCGACGATTGGAATTTGAGCAGCACTGAAGTTGCTACGATGCTGTCGCTGCATCTGCACTGGGTTCAGCATCTAACGCAAGCACTTCTCATATATGACTAACTTTTATATGACTTATATAGTGCTCTAACTTATAAACTTATAAGTTTATAGCCAAATTAAGTTAGCCAAATATGCTTTGGGCTGTCATATATGTCATCTCTGTCAGAGATCATCTCCATCATCTCTGTCAAGCCAGGCGGAAGTTGTTAAAATTTCATAGCATGGCATGTTGCTATGCTGTTGCTTGACGTTATTTTGCTATGCTGTTGTTTTATGCTATATTGTTAAACTGTTACTGTGTTATACTGTTGCGTTGTTATACTGTTTTTTTGTTGGGTGTTTCACGACGCACTGTATGCACAATCACGGCTAATGGCTCCGCCCACACTGTTTCGCCGGTGGGCCGGGGATTGGGAAATGTCCTGAGCGGTTCGAGTGTTGAACGAGAGATCTTTGTATCAAGAGCTCAACACCTTAACCACTCGGCCATCCCCACCCCATTGTTATACCGTTACATTGTTATATTGTTACGTTGTTATGGCGTTACGTTGTTTAATGTTATGTTGTGCCGGTCTCCTGCTGTCATGGTATGTTGTGCTGTGGTGTGCTGGTCTTTATTAGCGATTGCTGTGGCCTGTGGTAGTGTGAACCTCGCGTTAGGTAGTGCTCTCTGATACCCAATCGCCATGCCAATCTTATCTCGATATATCCTCAGCTCAGAGATCTTAGGGGGTGGGGGAAATTCCCTCCACTCCGAACTATCATTGAGACGCATTCACTCTGAGAGTGTTGACAGATTAGCACAGAAGGACTGAGGAGTTGGGAGAGAAGAGACAGCATGCAGAAATAGACGAAACGATCGGTAGTCTTCTTGAGGGTTGTAACCTAACACAGATAATTTGGATGAATAAATTTGAACACTAAGCGCAAATGTGATATAATTGATACAATCCGAAAACAGAGTATGCTCCAACTGCATCGAAGCTAATGTTTCAAGCGCACAGAAGCCGCCAGTTCCCCGCCCTCCCCAACCCGTACTGTTAAGCACATTTTCACTGTTCTTTGACATCATTCATGCCATTTTTTCTTCATCAAATGTGGCCACCCGCCAATCAACCATCTCGTCTCTCATAAGCAAGATATCTCCACGAAGTTCCCAAATAGTCATGGCGAAAATTGTTACGAATTGTTAAAAAATGTTAGAAGTATTTAAAACATTGTATTTTTTAAGCAGCTTTGTTCCCCTCATCCCTGGTACGGAGATATCGGACGCTCCGGTGGACAAGGCCACGTCCACCCTGGCACGGACATACCAGACGTTCTGGTGGATAAGGCCACGTCCACCCTGGCACGGACATACCGGACGTTCCGGTGGATAAGGCCACATCCACCCTGGCACGGACATACCGGACGCTCCGGTGGATAAGGCCACGTCCACCCTGGCACGGACATACCGGACGTTCCGGTGGATAAGGCCACGTCCACCCTGGCACGCACATACCGGACGTTCCGGTGGATAAGGCCGCGTCCACCCTGGCACGGACAAACCGGACGTTCCGTTGGATAAGGCCACGTCCACCCTGGCACGCACATACCGGACGTTCCGGTGGACAAGGCCACGTCCACCCTGGCACGGACATGCCGGACGTTCTGGTGGATAAGGCCACGTCCACCCTGGCACGCACATACCGGACGTTCCGGTGGACAAGGCCACGTCCACCCTGGCACGGACATACCGGACGTTCTGGTGGATAAGGCCACGTCCACCCTGGCACGGATATACCGGACGCTCCGGTGGATAAGGCCACGTCCACCCTGGCACGGACATACTGGACGTTCCGGTGGATAAGGCCACGTCCACCCTGGCACGGACATACCAGACGTTCCGGTGGATAAGGCCACGTCCACCCTGGCACGGACATACCAGACGTTCCGGTGGATAAGGCCACGTCCATCCTGGCACGGACATACCAGGACGCTCCGGTGGATAAGGCCACGTCCACCCTGGCACGGACATTCCGGACGCTCCGGTGGATAAGGCCACGTCCACCCTGGCACGGACATACCGGACGTTCCGGTGGATAAGGCCACGTCCACCCTGGCACGGACATACCGGACGTTCCGGTGGATAAGGCCACGTCCACCCTGGCACGGACATACCGGACGCTCCGGTGGATAAGGCTACGTCCACCCTGGCACGGACATACCGGACGTTCCGGTGGATAAGGCCACGTCCACCCTGGCACGGAGATACCGGACGCTCCGGTGGATAAGGCCACGTCCACCCTGGCACGGACATACCGGATGTTCCGGTGGATAAGGCCACGTCCACCCTGGCACGGACATACCGGACGTTCCGGTGGATAAGGCCACGCCTTCCCTGGCACGGACATACCGGACGTTCCGGTGGACAAGGCCACGTCCTCCCTGGCACGTCTCACCGGTGATGGCGTTGAAGACGTCCTGCAGGGCTGGGTGGCCGACGGCCGCCGACACCAAACCGACCAACACAGCCGCCAACATGGTGTCGACCAGTTCGTCTGAACGCTCACGACCTCGCCTGTTCGGCCCGACCCGGGTCCGCCTGTGCACCGGCCGAATGGGGCCCGCCGCCGCGTGCACAGTTTTATACCGGGTCAGCGGCGCCCGCTCGGCCGGCCGTGACGTCACAGCCGGCAATGGCGGCCCGCCGCTGCCGGGCGCGATGCGGGCCCGTGACGTCACAGCCGATGCGGGGCCGTGACGTCCGGGCCGACAGTCGGACGAGCGTGCACGCACAGTGCACACACAGGGGCCCAGTTCAAGGTGGCCCCTGCCGGATGTGGGGGCCGTCGAGCGGGCGGGGCCCGTCGAGGCTGCGCCGGCACTTTTGAGGGACATGCTCGCAGTGTGGCGACGGTGTGTGTGTGTGTGTTGAATGTTGCCGGCCTGCCACCGTGTGGTGATATGGGCTGGTGGCGACGGTGCAGAACAACGCGCCGGCATGCCGCTGCGGGACGGCGCGCGTGCGCGCGTCTGTTCTGCTGCGGTGGCCGGCTGCTGCCAGCCGGTGGTCGATGTCCGTACCGGAGCACACGCTCCGCTGCGCCACACACGGAAGCGGCGAGCCCGATTCCCGTACGGAAGCGTCATGGCATGTGCGAGCGGCCACGGAGGGCGGAAGGTCGCTGTAGAGATGGCTCTGGTGGAATGTGTACCGAATCCGAACAGCCCTGACGCTAGAGTCTCATGCTGGTCATAGCTGATGCTTCAGACACTAAGCACTAGCCAATCTATATGAAACAGTTTCGCTTTAAGCCGAGTCACTGAGAACTGAGATTTAGGAGAACACGAAAAAACAACTCAACTAACGAAGCTCGCCTGCACCAATCAGGCATCAGAGTCGGGTATTGTTCAGGGCAGGGTCACGTTAACATCATGGTCTTCTGTGACTAGAGACGGATTGTTGGGTATAAACCCTTCCCATGTAAAATTATATGTTTTGGTTCTATGGGACTGTTCATCTCGATGATGTGTCACCCCCCCCCAACCCAATGCAGGGTTTTGTTGGGATTCATTTGCTTTATTGGATTTGTTGGAACTATCTCCATTTTGCACTCGCATTAATTCTGGAAAGGTTGCTTTTCCAGGTGTTTTATGCATCTTTCGGCCATTTTCCTGACTGACGAGGTGCATTTGGCCTACACATTTGCAGTTAGACATAGATACTCAGCGATGGCCCGATTATGAATATGCAGGTTACACAACAGCAATCCCCAAACCAGCAGCTTAGACAACAGCAATCCCCAAACCGGCAGCTTACACAACAGCAATTCCCAAACCGGCAGCTTACACAACAGCAATCTTCAAACCAGCAGCTTACACAACAGCAATCCCCAAACCAGCAGCTTACACAACAGCAATCTTCAAACCAGCAGCTTACACAACAGCAATCCCCAAACCAGCAGCTTACACAGCAGCAATCCCCAAACCAGCAGCTTATACAAACATCCACTCCAAGCTGCGGCCTCCGACCAGTGGCGTAGCCAAGGTGGAACCAAACGGCAGCCCCATGGAGGTTCCGAGGGGCCCGCAGGGCCCCTCAAGGCGTAGGCATAGGGGGCCCGCAAGAGACCCCTGGGTCGACGTGAAGGGCCCCTTGGACAACGTGAAGGGCCCCTGGGCCGACGTGAGGGTCCCCTGAACCGACGTGAAGGGCTCCTGGGCCAACGTGAGTGGCCCAGGCTGACAGAAGGGGTCCCGGGCCGATTGAGAGGGCCCGAGTCAACGGAGAGTCCCATCAGGAAGATGTTGATGGCCCTTGGCTGGGTTTACGTGAAGGGCTTCTGGATCCACGGATAGGGCCCCGGGTAGTTGGAAGGGCATTTTAAAACACGCGTCTACAAGATGCGTGTTTTAAAGAGCTTGGTGCGAGACCATGTGTATTTTTGAATCATTCCGAATCCTATATTTTACGAATTGGGTGCCATCTTTAGCTCGATCCTGTGCTTGGCCAATTTCTACAACTCTTGCTCCTTGCTCCTCGCCGTGGTTGGCTGGTCGGGCCCGCTTCTGTGTTCGTCCAGGCGGTGCGCCATCCCGTAGAGCCGCGAAGCCTCCACCATCTCCTGCCTGCACACACTAGCCTCTGCGCATTAGCTGCACGTTGTGCAATACATCTAGTAGCCACATCGGATCGATCGATGTGTGGGCTCTTTTGGCCAGCCCGTTCATCCGTAATCACATAGTGCATCCCTAAAGCGGTTGCTGCTGGTGCTGTGAACTGAGTCACAAGCACATTGCAATAGGAGTTTCCAGCGGAAATGTTGCAGTGGTGCTCTAGCTGGTCCAGCAGTGGTAAATGAACCCGTGCATCGCGTAGGGTGATGTCCGTTTCCGCCTAAAATCGGGTGCGCGGGAGCCTCAGAAGTATTTATACAGGCATACCTGGAAAAGTGATCTGGGGGGCACAGATGTTGTACCTGCAAGCCACGTGATCTGGGGCACAGATGTTGTACCTGCAAGCCACGTAATCTGGGCACAGATGTTGTACCTGCAAGCCACGTGACCTGGGGCACAGATGTTGTACCTGCAAGCCACCCGACATGACGGAGCAACTGATGGGATCCGGCTACCTTCATAATAGCAACATTTTTCTACGTTACCTGATTGCAAATTTAGCGGCTGCTCATAACCGCTATGGCCGGGTGGGTTCAGGTTAACCGTGCAAGTTATTTACTGTCTGATAGGTGAAGAAAGGCTCTGTGAGTTTTCTCCCGGACTGATGTTTATATATATATATATATATATATATATATGTATATATATATATATATATATATATTTATATATATATATAGTGTGTGTGTGTGTGTGTGTGTGTGTGTGTGTGTTTGTGTGTGCATGTATTCATATATATTTATATACATGTTCATAATATATCTATATATAAAATGTATCCCATAAATATTGCAGCGCATGTAAACACCGCATGCGATGTGACCTATTTGGACTCATACGAGGGCGCATTGGAGAGGAAACATAAAAACTGCATGTGCAGTGAAAATATGGTTTGGAAATACTTATAGTATCAAATACATACCGCAAATACACACTGCAGAGCCATAGTTGTGGTATAGGTCCGACGTGACGAAGCTCACACCCGCTGCCGGTGGCCGCGCCGAGTCGATGGTTCAGCTGACTGGGAGGATAGTGTGGTACCGCGCATGGCTCACATCAGCGTGCACCGTCCGACTGCCATAGGTCCATAGGAGCGTCATCCAACCCCCCCCCCCCTGCAGGTGGTGCAGGCCGTTTCATCATTGGTCGTGCGACTGTATGTCTCACTAGCTATTGTTGTTGCGCATTGTCGCTATAACGACTTGCCACAATGTCACAGCGGCTGTCGCCTGAAGGCGCCGACATCCTGGGAGTTACGCACGAGCTGTCGCCAACGTTGGACCGTCAGGGTTGATTGAGTAGGAAGTCGCTGGTGGCTGTGTTGCCAAACATAAAGACATAAAGACATAAAGACATAAAAGATCAGTGCAACTATGAGCCACAAGGGCCCTTCTTGGTTGCACTCTGTACACTGAACCAGTTTTCCACCAAATGCGCCGATCAACTCTCCCTGGAATACAGAAAAACAAGCCCCCTATTCTTATAATGATTGTCTATGCTGTTTTTAAAGATGTGCAATGTGTTGCTACTGACAATAGTTTCCGGCAGCTGGTTCCAGTGTTCTACTACCCAGTTGGTGAAGAAAGACTGTCTTAACCTTGTCCTGCTGTGATTAACTTTAATTTTGAATTGATGACCTCTAATTGCATCATTTCTGTTAAATTCAAACAGTTCCCTGAGATAACCCTGTTCCTGACCATGAACAAATTTAAAGACCTCGATGAGATCTCCTCTCAGCCTTCTATATCGAAGTGAAAACATATTCAGTTTCTTCAATATTTCCTCATATACCAGGTTGCCTATGCCATTCACCATTTTCGTTGCCCTCTTTTGTACTCTCTCTAAAAGCCAACAATCTTTTTCATAACTAGGGGACCAAGCTTGGACACAGTATTCCAAATGTGGCCTGACATATGCACAGTAAAGCTTCCTGATGACTTCCTCACTTTTGTATGATACATTCCTATTTATTGCCCCAAGCATTCTTAGTGCCTTCTTCCTGGCTTCTTTGGTCTGTTCTGATGCCCCCAATTTTGTGTTCAAAATAACACCTAAGTCCTTCTCCTGCTGAGTCACAGATAGTACTTGGCCATCCATCAAGTACGGAGCCTGGATATGCTGCCTACCTATATGCATGATTTTGCACTTATCAAAATTAAATTTCATTTGCCATTTTTCGGACCACTTCACAAGCTCGTCTAAGTCTTTCTGCAGCAAGACCTGCTCATTGTGCCCTGGTATTGCCCTAAAGACTTTCAAATCATCCGCAAATTTCAAAACCTTACTGCTTAGGCCACTTTCAATGTTATTTACAAACACAATGAACAATAGTGGTCCCAGTACTGACCCCTGGGGGACTCCACTAAGAACATTTTGCCATGATGACTTCGTACCATTTAGCATCACTCTCTGCTGTCTACCTGAAAGCCACAACTCTATCCATTTTAGGATGTTACCTGCAATACCATGGACCTGAAGCTGCATCATTAACCGTTTATGAGGTACCTTGTCAAAGGCTTTGCTAAATTCAAGATATGCTACATCAACCTGATTTCCCTTATCAAATTGTTCTGTAGCAAAATTAAAAAAGTCCAAGAGATTTGTGAGACACGATCGCCCTTTTCTAAACCCATGTTCAGTATCTTGAATTAATCTGTTTCCTTCCAGAAAACTAACTATTATATCCTTGATAATTGATTCAAGTACCTTACAAACAGCCGGGCACGTGGGTCGTGTGCCTAGCTGCTGCCGGCGAACCGTTGCCCAAATGCTGCCCGACATAGAGCAGCCGCAACAGACGGCCATTTCAGCCAAGCTTAAGCCGGCCGAGCACGCCGGCAGTCCAGCGCCCCGAGAACTGCCACACCAGCGACAAGAAGCCCTGCGATTGTCAGCAGCCGACGGCTTCGCTACACATGTGCCACATGTCCTCACGTCTATTTTCACGGGGTACACACACAGCTGACAGCCAGACACCAGCTACGACACACATTGGGTTCGGCACCGGCGCGGTCACGCGTCGCCTCGTCTACGGTGGGTTCAGCGGCGATTGATCTCGACTTCTCTGGGTGTGGCGGGCTGGTCGATGCCGGGCGGATCGTATCACAATGTGGTGGTGCGGCCGACCTTCCAGCTTGATGGGCACCGCCGGGTACACCACAGGAATGGCCACGTTCTCGTGGATCCGGACGCCTGCCGACAGAAAGAGCATTGTGCGTACGCCGTGCACAGATTCCGCATGGCCTTGTCATCAAGCGCGGCAGTGGCCGTGGACCGTAAAATCCTATCGCGGTAGCATTAGCTACACATACACTGACAGAAATACAAGGTCGTCCGTTGTGGAGCAAGACAACTCTTGTTCAGCTGTGGCTAGGTACTCTGGTTACCACGACCAGCTCTTGCTTCATATTTTGGGGTTATAAATTAGATCCGTGGAACCAATTTGGTTCAAAGACAATAAGCGAGAAAGTTGAGTTTTAACGGATCATCAGAGACAAGCTCACAATTCCTTGTTAAAGCTGGGGCCCCTACCTTGGAAATGTATTGCGTTACAGACTCACACACATACGGACATAAACATTTCCAACACGAGTGTGAGCTGTGTCACACGCTGACATCTGAATCGTGTGGCCATCGGGCATCGATGTAGTCCTGCCAGTCTTGTTCTAGTTCAGGTTTTTAGCTCACGAACTCTCCTCTAAATGGCTGAAAATGCTATGGACAATAAACGAAGAATTAATGAACAATAAACGAACGTATATTATTTTGTTTCAGAAATGAAGAATTCTCAGCAATCCTCCAACTTACTGAACTCAAATAGCTAACATTGAATGTGATGGGAAGTTGGAAAGATTAATGAACCTGCCTACATAGATCAGTGACCATTTCATGCTTTTTGAGATCAAGGATCCAAATTGGTCCCAGATGACCTTTTTCGGTCTCTGAGTTAAGCTGAGATTATTTCTGACTCTGAAGCTTAATTCGGCTCCCAGAATTTCCTCTCTATATAAGTAAATGGTGTTTCGGATAATATGTTGAAAGTTGCAAAAATATATCACAACCTTGACCTCATGATCCTTGACCCATGGATCCAAATGTATCAAACCGCGCGACACTACTGTCCCACAATAATGATAATTACTATGGTCAACGTCTCAGGTGTGCCTTGGTATTGCTCTTACAGCGCTAGCGGTGAAGCGTGACAATTCACGCTTGACTAAACTTAATCGCATGATTTTTGCAAACCAAAACATTTAAATGAGCCTGAGAGGGCAACTCGCAATTGGAAAATGTCAAATCTGGGTTCAATCGCAAGATTCTGTCACACGAAATCCGTTGAGGGTTTCTTTCGTGTCGCTAACACTCCGGTCATCAACATTAGGGAAGGATCGTTCACCTTCACCTGCACTGGGAAATGTGGCAACATGCCGCGCATGGAGGAAGTTAATAATCACTATTCCTCTGGTTTGTCACGTATTCCATCATTATCATGAGGAAATCATGTATATGACCTCCTCTGGTCGACAAAGCACAGAATGCGGAACATATTGCATATATGTTCCATGTGCCATATGCCTCATCTACCCATGCAATTATTATACCTCCCAGTTAAAAATAATAAAATTATCCACAGTTTGTCAGGGGAATGGTTGTCATAATGATCTATGATACTATTTCAAATGTATATATTTATAAGCGAATTTTGATGTTTTTGATAGTGAGACTAATGCTGTCGGAAATTTATAATTATAGCAGCACCACTTTTTTTCACTGTCCCCATCACCACCGTGGTGTTAAATTGCTGGAACTCGTACAACTATTAAACTGTGAAACGCACGTACAAATTGCTGGAACTCGCCGCACAACGATTGCACTGTGAATTCACTTGCAAATTGCGGAATCTCGTCGTGCAGCTATTCAACTGTGAAATAGCATACAAATAACACATCATTTGGTCACCATGCATGTAGGCTGAAGTGCCATCAATGCCGATAGGATAAATTTTATCAACTATCATTAGCAACTACAATAAGCAGCTTGAAATGGCACCTTGAAATGGCTCTCCTGCTACGGTCTCCTCATCTTCGTCCATCAGATCCATCTGGTAGTCGTGCAGGATCTCGATGAGGTCAGATTCGGCCCGGGCCATCTCGGAACCTCGTGCAGATGACATCTTCCTGAGATCTTGCAGCAGGCGATCTACGATGGCTGCTCGCAGACCGGATTTGCTAGGATGGTCATGCTTGAGGTCGCTTTTTAAAGCCTGAACACTCAGTTTTCCTGCATCCTCTCCACCTTTTTCGAACTTATGTACGGAATGAGTAAATGATTCGTCTGGCACCATGTCCCGCAGAGGACTTGTGGTGGACGTGGGAGCGCTATTGGTTCCCGGACGCATTTCCACGGGCTCCTTCGGGCTGATGTCAAATATTTCTCCGAGCCTCTTCCAGACACTCTCCGCAGAATTCTTCGGTTTCGGTCGGCTTTCGAATACTTTCGTCTTCCCCGGAATTCTGTCAATTGCAATTTTGGCAACCTTAACTGGATCATGGTTCGCCGTCTGGTGTGTATCTGCAGCAGAAGAGTTCGGTTTGATGACGAAGGTGTTCCTCTCGGCAACGCGCTTCGGTGACCTTTGCTTTTCGCGAGTGAACTGACCGCGAAGCGAGTCGGCGACTGGATCGGATGCTCTCCCTGGGCCTATTGCTTTCAGAGGCTGCTGCCGCTCGCCGACCGTCTGTCTCTGACCGACACCATCGCCGTGGTCGCGGAGCTGCTTCTCGATCGGTGCCGGCAAAGCCGATCTGGTCGAGTCAGCCGCCAACTGACGTGCAGAACTGGCCAGCTTTGGGCCGCCAAACGAACGCTCTGCCAGTTGGTGAGCGGAACTGTGTCTCGACATGTCCTGCCGCCGATGCACGGACACCGGAATTGTTGGTGCGCCCTCAACAGGTTCGGAGTACATCGGCTCGGCGGCTGGAATCATTACCGGACCTGCAGGCAAACCCCGACGTGCAGCTGCTCTGTTGTGTGCTGGGAAGACGCCGCGAGGGAAAAGTTCTCGCTTTCTTCTCCTTCTCCCCTTAAGGACGGCACTCAACATAATCGGATCGCCCTCCTCACTGGACACTCTCACCATCTCCTCGCTTTTCCTATCATTCGATTGGTCGTGAAGTTCTGGATTGGTTATTTCGAGTACATGGTCATGTCTGACTTCTTCGGCATATTTATGATTTGGAATCGATACCACAGTTTCACTTGGATTTCTCAACTTCCGGGTATTTTGTGTATTTGTTGGCAGCTGCAAGCTCTCATTATTACTTTTGTGAAATCCAGTATCATGCTTTTTCTCTTTTAGGTTCATGCTAGCTTTTCCTTTTGTGAATGGTATATCTTTGGAAGCTTGCATTGCTTTGACTGATTTTGAATTGACTCTTCTATCCGAATTGGGTGTAGCTCTAAGCTTCAGCTTCCCAGTAGCTCTGGTGCTTTTACTTCCCATTTTCCTCACATTGGCAGAATCAGAATGACTCGGCAAGCGAACAGCGAACCTAGAATTTCTTCGCTTTGAAGAATCCCTTGCGGCAACATTCTTCTTTCGGCGTACCTTTCTTTTGGACTTTGCATGAACACCTCGTTTTGTCTCCTCTTTAACGATTTTCTCTATTGAATCATTGTTTAACAACTTTAAGCCAATTCCAGACCCGATTCTGTTCAGATTTTGCAGCTCGGTCCTAAGTTTATTGGCCTCATTTCCACCGATCAGCCGCCTCTTCTTTCTGAGCGAAGATGTCTGAGTGTTGGCGGTCTCCTGCCCGCCGATGCTTTTCTCTCGATGGTTTTGCGTCTTTGTCTGTTTTTGAAGCACCACTCGATGTTGGCGTTTGTCGGCTCTGTTGTGTGTAGAGTCGCTGGGTTCCGAGCTGGGCGGAGACGGAAGAGGATTTCCATCAATGAAAGACACAGCAACACCACCGAGGTCTTCTCCGTATTCAAATGCATGCTGTTTCACATCAGTGTCAACTGTAATTGCACCTTTCCCGGGACGCCACGGTTTGCTTTTTTCTCGCATCTTTGGAAATATTGGATCCATCTGCTTTACAACGATGTCTCCCCCGCCTGAAACCTTCCTGTGAAACGTCGGCTTGTGAACTGAAAATCCTTCCTCCGAATCAATTACCTTGAAACTGGTTCGTTGTTGTGCTTCTTGTAGAGCCTTTTCGTGAGCTTCAGGAAGACTTGGGGTCCCACCTAGCAAATTTTTCGATCCATGCGAACTACCTGGATCATGATCGCTTGGCAGGCTTGTAGCCAGAAGGCGATTGTTCTTTCGGGGACCAGTCTTTTTCGTTTCTGTGAATACCTGGGTTTTGTGTGATCTCTCGTTACGTCCTCGTACATCGGGTACAAGGTATCGCGAGCCAGGTGCCTCGTAGATTGTTCTAGGATTGCTGAAAAACACCTTACGTTTTTCAAAAGCTGCTTGAGAGATATCACGCTTCATTTTTGATTTGTACTTGGCACTACTCCCATGTTGAGAAAATGTCCGCAAGTTAAGGGGTGAAAAATGACCGCGCACGCTTCTGGGGGACAATTTTTGCATAACAGGATCGGAATTTCGCTTTTGATTGCAGCCTCGCTTTCCACTAATACATGTAATATTTCCTCTATGAACTGGCGACGTGGTGCTGCTGTTCGTCTTGTTTTGTTGAACTAGCTTTGATGTTAGACTTTTCAGCATATCTACCGTAGCTCCCTTAACGCCAGGGTCTTGGGAGTAAATCTTGACAGCCTGTTGCTGTTGTGCTGGCTTCTGTTGCTGTAACAGCGGTGTGCGACCCTGGTTTGGCGACCCATTTACTTGATTGGCTGGCTGGGCTGGCGGGGAATTTCCTTGTTTTCGATTTGCCCCCCGGGTGGCAATGCTCATGCCTGCACCGCTCTCCAGGCGCTTCCAAGTGCCTCCAATGGCCGCCTGTGGGACCCTATATGCATGGTTGGCATCTTTGTTCTGCAATTGCCGGCTGGTCAGCAGTCGACGTGGGATGTTCTCGTTTTCGTCAGCGTCAGTCGATTTCTGCTTAGGTGAAGTAGCGAGTCCGGCCGAGTTCAGTGCCGCGGAACGCTTGATCGCAGCACCAGGAGCGGCAGCTGGCTGCCTCGTGGCTTCTTCCGCGTCCTTCTTCTTGACGACGGCATCGCGAGCACCGACGGCAGCAGAAACTTGACCACCATAGCCTGGGTACCTAAGTATATGAACATTAGATTGGAACTTATCTACAGGGAGATCGTCATCACCATCCTTCGCAACCACGACCGGCGGACTAACGACATCAATTGGGTCTGAGTCAGCAGTGCTGATGGATGAAATTACCTTCACTGCCGTGTCCTCATCCGCTTGGGGCACAGCATCACCCACAAGTTGGCCATTGACCGCAATATTTCCATGAATGTCATACACTTGTGGAGATTCCAACTTGTCAGACATCTGAATCGTTGCTGTGTCCGTTATTTGTTCACCAGAGGGTTGTTCAATTATTTGTGTAGTTGTATCTTCGGAATCATGCACTTCACTAACCACTTGCTTTCCATTTGCAATTTTAGCCAGGGTAACAGGGGGCTTCAACTTGAGCCCGTTGCCATAGAGTCGTAAATAGGCACGGTTCGTTGCCGGTTTTTCGTACTTTGGCACCTCAGCAGACACAACAGTTTTATACGATGGTTCAATCCAGACCATTTTGTTTGCAACGGAATCCACAAAAACAGGCTTGAATGGTCTCCGAAGGTGATCAAAACCCTTAATGCGTATCTTCTCATTAATTTCATCAACGCTGTTTGGTTCAGGAAATACATACTGATAAGCTTGCGCATTCATAATTGGTGATTCATGCGGTATTGCAGTCAGCTTAAAATTGTCTGTACTTGGTAAAGGCGGAGATATTTTATCTGTTTCGGTCAAGATTGTCTCCTTTTGTGCGTGCAACGCAGGAATTCTGTTTACTTGTAGCCTGGCTGACAACTCGTTTTCAAGTCGGTTGATTCGTCTGCGGGTTGAAACCATAGATGGTGAAGATTTATATACCACATTGTTGTCATCTACTAGAGTAATATCATCTAGAGAATCAGAATCTCCGAGCGGTACGCGTAACGCCTTTTCAACATCTGAAATTAGATCCATTAAGTGGTCAGAGCTGCCAGATAAGCTCCAATCTAGGTAATCTCCAGGCACTATACTTGCATCTACCATTGCACTTTTGGGGGCGTTGTCGCTGCTACCAATTACCGAGGTGGTCACTATTTCACCTTCCGAAGCTGACACTGGCGGAGGAATCCTGATGATTTCGGTCTCCGCAGACGGTGCAGATTCTCCTGCATCTTCCCCGCTGAAAATAACTACCTTGGACGCAGTGGGATCTCCGCGGTCACCTTCCGACTCAGTGATGATGGTATCAGCTTCCACTGACACTGCACCCTGATCTCCTACGAACACATCATCATGATCGTCGTCCACTATCCTCGCGTCCGCTGTGGTCGATGGTGGTGAACTCGTGACCACTCTGTCGCTGGCGGTGTGGTCGTCATTCACTGTCTTCACTTCTGCCGACACGTCCAGATCACGTTTGACGTTCATCATGGGCCGATCGACGGGTGCAGCGTCACCGTTGACAAGGTACAACAGCCTGACACGGTCGGGATCCGAAGACCCGTCGATTCCCCTCGGTTTCCGCGCGCTCTCTTGTGCCCTCGTTTTGCGCGCCTTGGAATCGTTGTACTTACGTGTTATGATGTACGGCTCGCGTGCTAATTTTCTTGGAAGGTTGCTTAGGCCCTTTTGAATCCCAGACGCAGGTCCTACGTGACAAGAAATGCACTTGGCGAATGGTTTTGTATCCCGTGTATGAGGGTCATGTCGTATCTTACGCGCTCCAGTTTTGTTCCTCTTCTTTAATGGACCGGTCGCCCCCTTATCCGACGATAGCTTAGCAGACACCACAGGCTTAGACTGAGGTTGTGCCTTGTCTACAGACACATCAATCCCTACAGCGGAATCCGTTGGTACTTTATATCGAACCTTTTGGTTTAGGGGAATATTGTAATCATCTCTTTTGTGCTCATTTTCTCCTTGTTGCTGCTTATGTGGTACAGCTATATTGGATGCTTTTGCAAGTCTTCCTGTTTTGGAGTATCGTTTTCTTTTCGAATATGCGTTTGAGTTCAATGCAATTTTACCACCAACTTGACGCCTTGCATGTTCTAGGTGCTTCTCGAAATTCTTTAGATCTCGAATCTGTTGCGGTTGTTTTGCACTACGAAGAGCATGTCTAATGTCCCTGGAATATCCAGAGCCTGCAACTTTCCGATGTATACGTTTATTTGTTGCTCGTTTGTTCGGAGCATTAAGTTTGTTGCTTCTTTTTCCCATGGGTTGAAGGACAGTTGTCACATTGAACGGTTTGTCGTCATCCATTTGCACGTTAATTTTAGCCTCGTCCATCACTTCATCTCTTTGACCCTGTATTTCCCATGTCTCTTGATTGGACAGCTGGTCTGTGACAACCTCAGTGTTCCCGCGCTGAGATCGCTTACGCCGCCTGGCAGGAGAACACCTACCGAATATCTTAGCCATCGTTTCTCGCAGCTTCGAGAGAGATTCACCCAGATCGAGGATGCCCAGGTCACGCACTCGGCGCACGAGAATAACGTGGCCATTGCTGTCATGTGCCGGCACTGCGAACGTGTTGGCACGCCTCAGCATTTCAACTGTCTCCCGCCACGATGGAATGTCCAAGTCGCCTTCGTCTTCGATTTCGTCGGCAACCGTTTGCCGTTTCAGCCTGGAGTCGTCGTGGTCAATGTCATCGTTAGTAGCAGCGACTTCATGGATTGACACCTCCGGATCGAAATCGGCATCGTCGTCCAGGGCTCTCTTGGACATATCATAATAAGCTAATGGGAGAGACGATTGTTTTTCTACGTCGGAAAACGGATCTGGTATCTCTGCAGCTGTGTCTTCGTCTTGGAGGGGTGTGACTGTTTCTGGCTCGCTGTGCTTAAACCTTTTCCTGCCGAGGTCGGACTCCAGGTTTCGTATGCTAGGGTCGCTGTTAGATTTACGCTTGCGCTCCAACTTTGTGTGTAGGCCACTCGCCGAGCGATGATCGTCGTCGTGCTTATTGTAGTCGGCCTTCACTGATTTCACTCTGTCTCTAATTTGTCTGAAATGTTTGCCTGCATGCTCGGAGTGTTGTCTGTGTAGGGCGGAGCGCGTGTGATGATGGGCTTTGTGTCGGCGCAATCGCTGAAACGGCGAGGCTACGTTCATTTTAGAGGCTCTTGGCTGTATTAGATCAGCCTGGGAAGGTGCTTGAGCTTGATGGCTGTTATCATGTTTGTACTGGTCTGCCAACCGGATATGTTTCTTGGGAATGTCGTGGTTGATCCGTTTCTGGAAGGCTCCACGTCTGGTCTTAGCTCTTCTACCACGCATCGGAAATTTCCCTCCCGCTTGTTCGTTGACTTTTCTTTTTGTTTTCAGCTTCGTTCTATGGGTGCCAGAAGGATTAGCATGCTCATGAATGTTAGCCATTCTCGCTGATTTGTGGGGTTGTCGCTTTTTTCTTAATGAAGAAATTTCCCTTGCCACAAATAAGTCCTCGACAGCAACCGGTCCTTCCTCGGGCTCAGTCACGACCGCTGGGAGAGGGCGGCTCACTTCGTGTTCTATGTCTTCGAGCTCTCTCGAGGCTCTCTGGCCTGCTTCGGACAGCACTGATGACCGCTTGTTGACGTTCGTGGCGAAGATGTCCTCTGCGGCTGGTATGACGGGATCGACGGTCAATACTTGGTTTAGGAGTGGGTCGATGGAGCTCACAGCAGCAGACCTCATTGGCAACTGACGACGAATGCGCAGACGAGTGCCGCCAGCATGGCCAGTCTGGCTGCGTCTCCACACGTAAACCGGATAGTGCACAGAAATGTTCACAGTCGGACCGGCGTCAACGAAGCTGTCCGATGACTCTTCTAGGAGAGCTTGTGCGGCGTTGTGTGTAAGTACGTTTGTGCGATCGATAAGCTGGACGTCGCCAATGCCGTAGCGTCCCATTGATGTGCTTGCACCAGGCCCTGACTCCTTCGTGGGAAGGTCTCTTGTCACGAGAATGAGCCAATCTGAACCACTATTATCGACAGGCTTGAGTGCAACGGTAAGGTTAACGCCATTTACTGCAATAAGGGATCGCCCACTTCTTAATAAGTCCGTGACAA
Organism: Ashinkailepas kermadecensis; assembly: GCA_034440615.1. NCBI lineage: Eukaryota > Metazoa > Arthropoda > Thecostraca > Neolepadidae > Ashinkailepas > Ashinkailepas kermadecensis. Next base: position 59,241 of record JAOTOM010005134.1, on the reverse strand, counting down.
CACTATCTACCAGCGCACTTGATTGCTCGCCAGGAATTGCCAACAGTAACATATCATGTCTATCTCCGTCTTCTTCAGATGAAGAAGAAGTGTGCCGTTTCGTTTGCGGTAGATAATACCCAGGTCGTACCAGGAACGGATTTCGTTTCCTTCGCAAAAGTTGTCGGCCTATGATGATTCTTCTTGAATCTCCATGCCGTTTTATGTCAGAATTGGCTGAAAATGAATCTACTGGCATAATTCGACACGTTCCGAGGCTGAAACAGAAGGTGCAAAGCAGTTCAGCGCGAATTACCCATGGTAGAATCTTACTTCGTGATGTTCAATGCTTGTCATGTCATGCTTAAATATCGAGTTCGACCATGTGTGCACCGAACCGATGGAAGGGAGTTTAAGTCTGTATGCTCAAGTGCTTTGCCGTTATCCTTTTATTGATGTATGCAAAGTAAAGTGCATTGAAATCCATATCAGTGAGAGGGACAGAGAGAAAGAGATGGGGAGATGAACATGAAGACAGAAAGATAAGAGGAAGATGGGCAGGGCGAAAGAAGGAGATAGAAACAGGAAGGAGATAACGACAGTAAGAAGTGATCTGTCCTCGACAAATTCAGGGAATTATTTGATTTCATTATCAACGAAACAGTGGTACACTCGTGCAGGGAAGATGACTACATTTCACGGTTTTGATCCCTTGAATTTTACAATACATTCAATTATCTCACGCTCACAGCACAGCAAAGTATAGTGATCGGTCTCACGGCGATTAATTGTCGAAGAGAATGCCTAATCACGTATGTGTTGACCAATCCAAGTCAAAGAGCAATGGTACCTCTTGCATAAGAGTAGCTAATGCACAGGATACTTGCACCAGGTATAATCCATTAATGCCGGTATTTGAAGTTGGATGGATGGCCAAGTGTGACAGGAGGACCACTAAGCTACTGGATTATTTTCAGGGTGCTTGGCTACGTCCTAATAATTACTACACGCCCTTCAATGGGAACCCTAATGGGCATGTCAAGCGATTATTCTGAGTTGTTCCCGCTGTGACAGCATCTGTAATCACCTCTGCAATGGACATGAAGTGTTACAATTTGCAAAGGTTACCTTGATTAATCTATGTTTACGGGACCTAGATTAGCAAACAAGCATGCCGTTCGCGCAAGCTAATCATGCAAGGCAAGTCAACCAAGTAAGTCCCCGGTCCTCATCTAGCATGCTTTGATAACAGTTCACTTAACATAGCCAAGAGGCAAGCAAGTTCATTGAAAAGACCACCTTACTCTCATCGCATTTGTTCTCTCGGTCTCGGTCTCGGTCTCGGTCTCGGTCTCGGTCTCGGTCTCGGTCTCGGTCTCGGTCTCGGTCTCGGTCTCGGTCTCTCTCTCTCTCTCTCTCTCTCTCTCTCTCTCTCTCTCTCTCTCTTCTCTCTCTCCTCTCTCTCTCTCTCTCTCCTTCTCTCTCTCTCTCTCTCTCTCTCTCTCTCTCTCTCTCTCTCTCTCTCTCTCTCTCTCTCTCTCTCTCTCTCTCTCTCTCTCTCTCTCCTCAGTTTTGGGTGACAATGGAACAGGTCTACACCTATAGGAAGCCGGCTATGTATTCACATTGAATGTTGAACCAATTCACCCTGTGTGGTGCCGAGTGGCCTAGATTAAGCAAAACCTTGGTAGTTATGTTTGGTTGTTTCTTAGATCACGCTAAGTACATAATATGTTTTCATCCCACAGATAAATTACTCCAACCACTGCGAACAGCCGAATGGTAAAAATGATATCGGTGATATTTCAGCTGCTGAATTACTGAACCGTACCTCTGTTTTAAGATCAGGTATTACTCAAGATCGAGGATTTTGCTTATAAGTGGTATTTATAAATGTCCATGCAAGCTACGCCAGTTTGACAGTTTAGAATTCAACCTCTCTGCACACACCACAATGTGAAATAGTTTCTATTTTGCCATTCTTGATTTACTTCAATTATAAAAGTGCATCGTTTTGTTTTTGAATGTCTGTTCACAGGTGATAACTCGCTGATTGGTTTTCTCGGTTTTGGTGACGATATAAACGTGTCTTTTTGTCCTGGGAACCAAATAGAAATGGCTATGTTTAGATCAATTAGATGAAAGACAAGGCAACGTAAAAGAAATAGCCAATCAATGAATTCAAAACACTTTGGATCTCCAAACCTTTTCGGTACCACCTGCCTCTTCACCACACAACTGGACTGAATATTACAACAGTGTCTCAGAACATACCGTCACATGCATGCAGCCATGTACGTACTGCCGCTGTACATACCCTTTCCACGAACCATATTCGCATATGTGCAGTGCGCTCGGACAGTCACCGTCAGTAAAGCAGGGGGATGATTTCGAAGCACTCTGATGGATTACATTCAATATAAGAGCATTCAAAATCCAGACGCCACTTAGGGCGATAAACATCACTGCCACACCTAGAAAGAAATATATCCGAAGCTGATCTCGGTAATTAAAACGCTGGCAAAATGTAGCATGCATTCGAACATCAATTGGAACTTGAAGTTTAAACTTAGTAAGTGTCAGACAAATATGACTTATTTTGACTAAATTCGCATTTGCACAGTCGCATATTGAATAGAGTTATCGATCACTATATTTTATGAGTGTTCACCGCAATAAAATCATGCCAATCCTTTTTAGCCAGCTGATATTTTGCAAGACATTTTGAATTACATCGTATCCACGTGACAAACCAGTGCGGGTACTTGGAAGAAGCATTGCATTACTTCACGGATTTATGGACCAATGGTTGACGTCAAGTCTACATGAAGACTACTTAAATGCCCACACAAATTACTGGCTACAATATTAAGCATGGCGAAGTTGTTCAAAGTTATTCGCAATCATTTCAATATCGCATGAACAGCTTCGTCAATGGTACTTACTTATTAGGCATTAGCATTTTGACATATAAATCACTATCATCAGTGTAGACGCTAAGGGTAGGTAAACGAGGAATGCATTACTAAGCCACAACAGTAATATGAACCTAAATTCATTCGGATATATTTTAGCCATGAGACGGAGCCTTTCGCGGCCATGAAGGTGAGTCGCCGCTTTTCATGTGGGCCTGTCGCTCATCGGCTCCGGCGGCAGCAGTCGACTGCCTGAAGACCGATCGCCAGTTTGAGTTGTATCCATCGCCGTCTGCAGCAGTATGAGTGTCTACTGATCTCATGCTACCCACACCATGTTCATCATCACGCTCGTCCTGCGGCGTGCCTTGAACCACCGTTATCAGCTTCGGCTCATCATGCTGCTCGCCATCGTGCACGCTCCGGTGCTGGCTGGCACCCCGGCAGTTCGCCCACCGACGGCTCCTACGCTCCGGTGCTGGCTGGCACCCCGGCAGTTCACCCACCGACGGCTCCTACGCTCCGGTGCTGGCTGGCACCCCGGCAGTTCGCCCACCGACGGCCAGAACGCTCTGGTGTTGGCTGGATTACGGAGTGGATTGGAGGGAATTTGGATAGGACGACAAATGCTGATTGGATGCGGATTGGCACTCACAAGGTTTGCCCTAAAATTTAAGTTTCTACGAATACGTTCCTTCCCTCTGTTCTAGTTACATAGTTTCCGACAATAGAATGTTCATGTTGTCTGATGGTGATGGTATGCGCACACACATTGCACATAAAATATGTGAAGTCTTTAATCAATAAAACCAGCTAATGGTTTGTAATAGTTGTACTTACCCACTTCCACAACGTCAACACCTGCATGTGCACTTGGGTCGGAATTCATTCCATCGTTCTCTCGATTGCCTCGCCTAACACTATCAGGGTTAGATTCTAACTTTTATACCCTTCAGTTTATTGTACTCACATTCCTACCCATAGCCTGTAGAGATTCTATTTATACTCACGTTCAGCGGGCCCATTCTACCTGCAGTTATGTATATTATACACTACGCCGTCCAATAGAGCATGTTGCTTTTCCTCGTGAAATAATATCTGGATTTGGTTTCGACGCCGCCTAAGTTGTGGGACATGGCATTGAATGGTCATTAATGACGGAGATGACCTCACCTCGTGTAGTCTGACCTTATTTGACTTGATTTGACCTGTCTATCGTGCCACTTCCCAAGCAGTGTAGATTTAGTCGAAGGCTGAAGTAACTGTTTTATCAAGCTATGTATTGTCCCAACGTGATCTAAGGTCAGGTCAACAGGTCAGAAACTGGATAGTTTGCAAAGATGTCTCAATATGATATCAGTTCTTCTTGGGAACTATATGTTACTACTTCAAATGTGATGCGACGGGGGTATTCAAGCTTGAGCTTACTTGGCCTGAACATACGGCGTGAATTGAGCTGATCTTAGAGTGTTCGGATATAGAACACATCTTGCTTGAATAGTTCTGTTGAAATAATCAGTGACAATATGCTCGTATTTTCCAGAACATTGCCTAAGACAAAGATCATGTCATTAGATTGACCTATTATCACCTTCAAAGATCTCAGCATGGTAGATAATATAGTAAATTCTGAGATATTATGAGCGCTGAGTTAAGTCGGATTGATAATGCAATTTTCCCTGTGTTGCCGGCAGTGGCGTGCGAGGGGCAAAGGTGGTAGTTGCCCCTCCCCTGAGAGGTTGTGGGCCCCAAGAATCGCGCTGGGGTTCTGAAAAGTTGCGCCGGCCCCATAAAAATTCCGCTGGGGCCACCAAAAAATGCAGTGTGGCACCTGAAAATCACATTGAGGGCCCCAAAAAGTATTGTGGTGGGTTGTGTGTAGTGCGTGGTGTGTAGTGTGTGGTGTGCAATGTGTAGTATGCAGTGTATAGTGTGTAGTGTGTAGTGAGTAGTGTGTAGTGTGGTGTGTGTAGTGTCGATGTTGCTTAGTGTCGGGGTTCAGCTGTGAGTTGTGCTGTGCGTGTGAGTTCAGGGCACTCTTGTGTGTCGTTGAGCGGGGGTGGTGGTGGTTGTGGATGTTGCCCAGCGGTCCACTCCTCCTGCATGGGGAACACGTACCTCCTCGCCCGTCCCGGAGCCCAGTCCTCGAGTTGTGCATGCAAAGCAGAGCACCTCGCGCTCCGCTGTCCACATCGAGGGCAAGTCCGGTCGGATGAGGTGTGTCCACCGCACCCGGCCGCAGCGTGACATGTCATGTCACGGTTCACCCACGGGGTGTGACATTTTCGACCCTCGGCTCGGCACAATATCCCACCGCCGCCGAGCCGGAACGGCAGCGCCATTTCCGGCAGATATCCCACCGCCGCCGACCCTGCATGGGCGCCTGTTGAAGGCCACCATGCAGGGTCGGCCCCCTGATCCTGCTTGTAATGTTCGATTCCTGTTGCAACTCCTGGTATCGAACTCATGCCCCCGCACCTGGTGTCCGGTCCATGTCCCTCTCCTGGAATGGAACTCATGTTCCTGCTCCTAGTATCGAGTTCATGTCCCAGCTCCTGTTGTCGGGCTCCTGTCCCCGCTCCTGTTGTCGGGCTCCTGTCCCCACTCCTGGTATCGGCTCCTGTCAATGCTCCTGGTGTCGTGTTCCTGTCTCCGCTCCTGGTGTCGGACTCATGCCCCCGATCCTGGTGTCGGGCTCCTGCCACTGCTCCTGGTGTCAGGCTCCTGTCCCCGCTTCTGGTGTCAGGCTCCTGTCCCCGCTCCTGGTGTCGGGCTCCTGATCTATAACTTCTGCTGTGAAGTCTTGCTCTCCACTACTTGTCCTAAGTTCCTGTCACCTGTTATGGTTTCGAGACTGTGCTTTTCGTCACCCCCGACATACCTCGCTGCTATATGACCATCAGTCAAACAGCTTGCAATTTGCATACACTCAGCATACAGTTCCACAATTTGTGTGCATTTCAGTTGATGGCATTCTTCCAGCTGAACCGACCTGGACAAGTTGTGTGCGTGAAAATGTGAACCTAAGTATGCCGGGGATCGAAGCAAAATGATAAGATGTATCTACCGGTCATGTTACGTGCCATAATGGTCAACACTGGGCTGAATTGAAGGTAGCGTTGGAAACAAGCGTAGGTCATGTGTATAGAGATCCACTCCACTCCGCGGTGGTCTTCAACGATTGTTTCCTTTTCACTAGTTCTCGTAATGGAAATTCATCATTGGGTGAATATTTAGAATATTGAAAACAGAGAAACTGAATTGAACTCATAGCAGTAATGTAAATGGCCATCTACGAATGGCATCTGACGTACATCAGCCGATTTGCTTTCCCACTCGAAGTAGATGGCTACCTAGCGGTGCCGCCGGATGTAGATGAACCGACTTGCTTCAAAAATTAGCATCACGTAAAGCGATTACCTATAGGTGCCATCGGACGTAGGTGGGCCGATTTGTCTCGCAATTCACAACGTAAAACGGTCACCCATAGGTACAACGGACGTAGATTAGCCGAATCGCAAAATACCGCACTAACCGCACAAACAACCCTGCATGAAAGTATGCTGGCACTAACTACTATTGACAACTAACACGCGACAGCCGTCGTGACAAGCTGTGTGGACAATAATCTTCTTGACCGCAAGGTAAAGATCCCTCGGTGGTTTACGACAAGAGTAAGCTAATGCCGACACCTCTGGCTAGATCGACTTCCTCGTCACCCCCTACCCCCCACACATACACACAACCCCAACCCCACCCAACCACCACCCCAAATACAAATTATCTTAGGGAGTAAAGTAAACTAAAACTCTAAGCATCTGGGGATGCCCCCACCCCCACCAGCCCTCAGCACCTTAACGTCACATAAACTATAACGTAGGACTCCTTCAACATAAATGCACACTTGCCTTAAACTTGCTTGCAAACCGACCCGCTTTAAAGACGGCCAAATGGCCTCTATGGTCCGGCACGCCTCTAACCCCGGGGAAACTGTCGTTCTATTCCCCTTCTCCCCCAAGTATAACCGATTGCACCAGATATTTGATGCATTTTCTGCTTCCTGCATTAGGTCAGCGGCGCAGGAACTGTTCCAAAGTGTATGGATCAAAAGCCATTTTGAGGTCGATTTTTTTCACACGGCGCCAATACGGCCAATGTTAAACTCGTCCAAAGTTCGAGCGGGGGCACTGATCCTCTGTCCCCCCCCCCCCCCCCTCCGTTTGCTACGCCCACGGATCCGATGACGGTTTATCTTTCCACTGATAGACTTACGGTATATAGGGTGGAGCTCTGCCACTCTAACCCGTATGGTAGCTGAAAGTAAGGCTGAGGGCGAAACTCGTTTGTGCACTGCCATTTTATAATGTATCTATCGGCTAATTTGGACTGAAGTGGCTTAATTCCACCGCTGTTGTTACTCAAGCTTGGTTGCGATGGTGGTGCTTCCAGTGGGGAAAATATGAAGCAACAAATCGAGGGCAGTGCCACACGCCTGGTTCATATTCTCTAGCTGGTATCGTGACGGCGAAATAATACGTCATGACGTCAGATGTTGGACAGACGAAGGCAGCATTCCTGCCGTCAGATAGCTGAATGGTTCCTCCCACCCCGATGGTTTCTTCCATAACAAGCAGAAAACGCCTCTTGTCCCAGATTATGGTAGATCTTGGACGAATCCTTTGGTTAAGAAGTGACCAGATATGTTACGCTCTCAAAAGTTATCCGCCCACTTAGTCGCATAAATTGCATTCTGAAAGCCACCTGAGGACGTTGACCTCAGCTGGCCTTGCATGACATGACATCTTCCAACGAAACATATGTGTCCCTGGACGACTTTGTGCCGCAAAGTCGCATTTGTTCAACCTAACCTTCACAGTAGTAATTTTTCACGTTTTACTCGCCATTGCATGTTAGTGTGAATTGCAGATGTTTAATCATCTCACCATGTCCGTTAGCCATGTAGATGTTGGATCTCACCAGGTCCGTTAGCCATGCATGCTACGGGATTTAAATGCTATTAATGTTTCTGGAAGCCACACTCTGATGCTTAGTCCACGGTCAGACGTTAATGGTCTGACGATCCGCAGTCATATCTCAGACGATCCACGGTCAGACAGTCCACGATTAGACGGTACATGGTTAGACGATCTTAGTCCTATCTCAGACGGTCCACGGTCGGACCGTCCACGATTAGACGGTCCACGGTCGGACGGTCTACGATTAGACGATCCACGGTCAGACGGTCCATGGCCAGACGGTCCATTGTCAGATGGTCAGACGGTCCACGGCCCTATCTCAACGAAGTTGGTGTAGGATCAGGCCAAAGCTGCGGGTAAACAACTTTTCGGGAAATCTTTAGCTTTGACCCCCTGGAGGGTAACCGGTTAAGCATTGGTCCAGTTGGTCCAGTCCCATGGCACTTTTCAGCTCATTCCCATTTATGCAAATTTATCTGGTACCTATTTACGCGCTTCAGCATATTTATATGTACCAGATATGGCCGTAGTAATTGCATCGTGTTCCATCAGACAGTGAGAGACAAAATACACGATAAGGTGTGAGTGCAGCAAAGACGCAGATGTTGATATTTCCTTTATTTAGACCTCAGTATGCGACCTATTCCTGATGAGGTACGGGCTTAGCAGAACAACATGGTCGAACGAACTGAACAACATGACACGAAATGACAGGTGAGTATGAGTGAATGATCACGAGGTGGATCATGAAAGGTCGAAACAATTAAAAGTAGGGAACCGAGTTCGAATCGACGACACATTTCAAACGACGCGCGCACCGTTGCGCCTGACTATGTCGGCTAAAGTCCTGTCAGGATGGTTTGCACCGTTGAGATCCAACACGTCCAAGACTGATGCAACAACCACTCCATCACATCGAAAGGCAAATAACTGAGAGTGCCCGGACAGCATTGCGCACCATCGTCACTACAAGGGATGAAGCATTCGCTGACGGGCGCCTCAATGCTTGCATATATGATGCTCATGCGACAAGCATCACTCACCTTCAGTCAAAACGAATTTAATGCCAATTATGAACCAATGCCCACCATTCACGATTCTCTTCTACTTATAAATCGACAGAGATATATGCTGGTAATGTAATGGCCGTTCGTCAGCCCCGTCGTTCCGAGCTGAGAGTGTTCGTCAGCCCAAAGCGTTTCGAGCAGCGAGGGAGTGCTTACCCATGCTTTTCCACATGAAGACATTGTAGACGCGATCGTCTCGTACGCCAAACGTATCAGGCTTGCCATCACGGGCTTCGACGCTCACATCTCTGCTACACAAGCACTACGAAAGCTTGGCCAGCCCGCTCTGGAGCTGATGCTCAGTGTTCGGTCCGAGCAGGAGCTGTGCCCTCCCTGGAGCTGGTGCTCAGGGTCCGGCCCGCTCTGGAGCTGGTGCTCAGTGTTCGGTCCGAGCAGGAGCTGTGCCCTCCCTGGAGCTGGTGCTCAGGGTCCGGCCCGCTCTGGAGCTGATGCTCAATGTTCGGTCCGAGCAGGAGCTGTGCCCTCCCTGGAGCTGGTGCTCAGGGTCCGGCCCGCTCTGGAGCTGATGCTCAGTGTTCGGTCCGAGCAGGAGCTGTGCCCTCCCTGGAGCTGGTGCTCAGGGTCCGGCCCGCTCTGGAGCTGGTGCTCAGTGTTCGGTCCGAGCAGGAGCTGTGCCCTCCCTGGAGCTGGTGCTCAGGGTCCGGCCCGCTCTGGAGCTGGTGCTCAGTGTTCGGTCCGAGCAGGAGCTGTGCCCTCCCTGGAGCTGGTGCTCAGGATCCGGCCCGCTCTGGAGCTGGTGTCCAGGGTCCGGTCCGCGCTGGAGCTGGTGTCCAGGGTCCGGTCCGCGCTGGAGCTGGTGGCCAGGGGTGGCTGGTGGCCAGGGTTCAGTTGGCAGTCCGGCCGATGCAGACAGGGTGTGGCAGATTCTGAGTGGGCGGCGTCCCCCTGCCGGTCAGTTCATGCACCAACACACGTGCCAGCTGCCACGCGCACCACCGCCACCTCACACCACTTCTAGCTCGGTGCAGCTCGCGCTCACATGTCGACGTCCGGTCGTGACGAGCCGACCGAGCGGCGAAAATCAGTCGACTACGAATGCCCAGCTATTGCGGAAGTGTAGCTGTAGTTCACACACGACGCCACGATTGTCTCAGAGCTCACTGCGTCCCATCTCCGGGCTGTGTGCTGCACCACACCGGTTGTGAGCTCCCAGCAGAGCCAGGCCGCGGCTCTCAGACGCCACCCGCGGTCGGCGGGCGGCTGAGATGTGTTTGTCCGTTGTCGGCTGGGCTCAGCTTCAGACGGCGTCAGTCTGCACTTGCTGTCATGCTTCTCCTGCGGTGTCCACTCGGCCCCTGTTGCCGCCTCCCCGGCAACTACGGCAGTCGAGAGGGACGCACCATGCGCGGGGGTCGGAACGTCGCCACCACCTGGTCCTCCTCCTTGTGCTGTATGCGCATGCGCCGACAGAAGAAGCAGGTTGCCGCGGCAGCGGCGAGCAGGATGAAGACGCCGATGCCGGCGGTCGCCAGCAGCACACCCCACTTGAGGCACACGCTGTCGGCATCCAGTGGCTGACCTGAGGTCACCAGATAGAGGTCACGACTCACGGCAGGTCACGGACACATCACCACCTACTTTCCAACTGATTCACCTGAGATCGCTAAAGAGAGACCGGGGCCCAGACTCGTACCTAAATGTTAACAGTTTGGAGTGTCGCGATACAGGCACAGTCCAAACGAGCAAACGCTGGGGAGGCAGCGCAAACTTGGCAGATAAGTCGCCCACGTCCCGGCCGAACCTGCAAAACATCCGTGATTGGGCGGAATTTCGCTGGGTACATCAGCGCCTTTCGGTCGATGTCAACGTTATCGAGGCGATCCGGCACCCACGCACCCATTCCGGCAAGGCTGCAAACAACGCACTGCGTGTCGGTCTGAGTAGTGCTCCACTTGAGCACAAGTCGTACAGAAATGTCGTTGACACCATGTGCCTGACCGGCAGAAGTGATCCACAGCATCGCGCCTGTTTACGTGCCGACAATCTGAACGGCTCCGGGCGTCGCTTTGTCTGCTGTATACTTCGTGTACTTAAAGCCGTAGTCAAGAACGCGATATCCCGGTCGTATGCCATACGCGTTTGATCAGTTACTACGGCTCCGTACCGACTGTAGTGCGAATGCATACACAGGGAAGCTCAGCATGAATAGTCCGGGAATGTGTGGTGTAGGGACCAATCTCTCGCCGAATACTGTCTCGCCATGCCGGAGCTGGGTCCGGGAAGATTGAATAGAAGCTGATAAGGGATACATATTCTGATAAATATACTGTAATTATGAGCGTGGGTGAATCTGTGGTACATCTACTCCCATGTGTGTGGTACATAAGCTAACCTGAGAGGCCCAGCCATGCCTGGCCCGTTCGGCACACCTCCGAAACGGTGACTACACTGTGGTGCAACATTTTGCGTCCTAGTTTCTTTACCTGGCGTCAGGTGTGCTCTCTCAATTGCGATTGTTGCCCAATGTATTTCGATTTTCTTCATGGGGTACTCTCAATATTTTTTCCATGTCCATGGCAGCATTTCTGCTCGCAACAACTTTCAACTGCGATTCACGATGGAATACAATAATTGAAGTCTAATTGTCTCACTCAACGCCAGATCTACTCATTTCCTTTTCAGATCTACCGACTTCTGTCAGAACTCATCGCCTGGAGTACCCTCAATATTTCTTCAAGGAAAGGGGGATTCCGGCTATACTCTGGTGAGCGAGCAGCCAATCATAGATCTCGCATCGCAGCCGATGTTCGCCACCCGTCCTGGACGGCGAATGAAAAGCCTTGTATGCCGGGCCTGGCGTTCAGTCCCAGGGTGTGATAACGCTTTTTCTGCGGGCGAGTGATGCAGTTTGGCGAATGCGTCGCATCCGATATCACTTCAGCTTTGCACGTTTGCACGTTTGCACGCTTGCCTCAAGGCGCGTAGCTGTGTAAACATTCAAGTCATGTCGCCTGTGGCCACGGCCGGGAATACCAGGCTTTACTAGATGTGCTCCCCGGAGGGCAAAAGTAGCCGAATAATTCCGTCTAACACGCTACTTCTCGGCCCGCCTGCTGACTCATGTGACCGGTGATCTGTGTGACGACTGGTCAAAGTCATTTGGTTCACAAGGCCACAACACTCAAGAATGGCCTGTGTCCTCTCGTCTTCTCCGGAACTCCAATTCCGAACGGCCCGATGTTTCCCGCACTGTCTATGGTGATGTGCACGGAGATTCGACTTCATCCACGTTTTATCACTTATCTCAACTCGTCCAACACCTACAGGTACCATAGCATGATATTGCCACAAGTGACTAGCCCTGGTATATGAAGTCAGGAAATTCAGATCATAGGAAGCAATGTTTGTGTCCATGAAACACTACATGCTGGTCCACGACTACATTTCGTACTAAACGCGCATATGGCGTGCCTAAGACTAAATTGACTCTCGCTAGTTGAGGGCGTGGAAGCCGGCCGCATCCCCCCCCCGCAACCCCCACCCTCCCTCATCCCGCCGTGTTTTTGATCGAAAATAATCAAAATGGCGCGAGGCTTCATTCACTGTGAACCTTTTAGATTCCGGAGAGCTGGATCGCATCAGGCAACCGAGCTACGGTTGCATTCATCGGAGCGTGCTTGGTGTATTCCTTTGCAGCAACAGCAGCCAACAACTATGAGTGTTCAGCCACCCATCGTCCTGCCCATTTCTACACCCACGATTCACACCCCTTGCATCCTATCACAGGGTCGAAAACGTCAACCTGGCTTGTGCTGCCTGCTAACTGCTCTTCTAGCTTTTCATTTAGGCGCACACCACTGTCACAAATCTGGAGAACAGGTGGCGCTGCGCTGACCTGCGGTGTCGCTTCGTCTCCTGTCCACCTCCTCGTCATCCTTGAGCACCTGCAGCGCCTGGAACAGCGCCAGGCTCTGCGTGGCCTGGGCCTGCTCAGCCGTTCGGTTGTCGGCACCGTCATCCAGCTGAGGCACCGACCGCTTCCCCCTCCGCCAGTGGCACGGCTGCGTCTGTGGGCGGTCACACAGCTGAGGCACCGACCGCTTCCCCTCCGCCAGTGGCACGGCTGCGTCTGTGGGCGGTCACACAGCTGAGGCACCGACCGCTCCCCCTCCGCCAGTGGCACGGCTGAGGCACCGACCGCTTCCCCTCCGCCAGTGGCACGGCTGCGTCTGTGGGCAGTCAAACAGCTGAGGCACCGACCGCTTGCCCCTTCAACCGCTTCCCCTCCGCCAGTGGCACGGCTGCGTCTGTGGCCGGTCACACAGTTGAGGCACCGACCGCTTCCCCCTCCGCCAGTGGCACGGCTGCGTCTGTGGACGGTCACACAGCTGAGGCACCGACCGCTTCCCCCTCCGCCAGTGGCACGGCTGCGTCTGTGGGCGGTCACACAGCTGAGGAACCGACCGCCTTCCCCCTCCGCCAGTGGCACGGCTGCGTCTGTGGACGGTCACACAGCTGAGGCACCGACCGCTTCCCCCTCCGCCAGTGGCACGGCTGCGTCTGTGGGCGGTCACACAGCTGAGGCACCGACCGCTTCCCCCTCCGCCAGTGGCACGGCTGCGTCTGTGGCCGGTCACACAGTTGGGGTCAGCGGGTTCAGTGTGGTCAGTGGGGTCAGTGGTGTCAGTGTGGTCGGTGGTGTCAGTGGGGTCAGTGGGATTAATGTGCTCAGTTTGGTCAGTGTGGCTAGTGTTGTCAGTGGTTTCAGTGGGGTCGGTAGGATCAATGTGCTCAGTGTGGTCAATGTGGTCGGTTTGGTTAGTGTGGCCAGTTTTGTAAAATGTGTAAAATAAGTAGGGTTAGTGCGGTCAGTCTGATCAGTGTGGTCAGTGCGATCAGTGGAATCAGTGTGGTCAGTGTGGTCAGTGGGGTTAGTGGGGTCGGTGTGGTCGGCATGGTCAGTATGGTTAGTGGGTCAGTGGTGTCAATGGTGTCAGTGGAATCAGTGCTGTCAGTGAGGTCGGTGTCATTAGTGGGGCCAGTGTGGTCGGTGCGGTTAGTGGGATCGGTGTGGTCAGCAATCAGCATTGTCAGTAGGATCAGTGTTGTCAGTGGGGTCTGTGTCAGTAGTGGAGCCAGTGCGGTCGGAGGGGTCAGTGTGGTCCATGTCATTAGTGGGGTCAGTGTGGTCAGTGTGGTCAGTCGGGTTAGTGGGGTCAGTGTGATCATTGGTGTCAGTCGGCTCAATGGGGTTAGTCGGTTGGGTCAGTAGAATCAGCGGAAATGAGGGATTCAGTGGGCGGATCAGTAGTGGTCAGTGAAGGCCCCACTGGGGTCACAAGTGGTCAGTGGGGGCAGCAGTAGCCGGTAGTCTGGTTAGTCTACCAGACAATAGGCAACACATCGACGTGTTCTGGGTTTGACACGTTGTGTCACGCCGTTGGTCTCCCTGCTCTGTCAAGGCTGGTCCCGCTGCGTACCCAAATATACTAGTTCGTACTATCTAGGAAGCTACTATGTTCTGGCAGAAATTTGGTTGCATCTAAATTTTGTAGCAGAGTAAGTAGTGCAGCATTGGCGCCGATGGGACAATGGAGAGCCCTTGGTGGTGACATTCAGCTGTCAGCTGACACGATGACACCGAGCGGCACGGCAGTGGTCCTGCCGTGACGGTGCAGAGCCCTGCCGTGACGGTGCAGAGCCCTGCCGTGACGGTGCAGAGCCCTGCCGTGACGGTGCAGAGCCCTGCCGTGACGGTACAGAGCCCTGCCGTGACGGTGCAGAGCCCTGCCGTGACGGTGCAGAGCCCTGCCGTGACGGTGCAGAGCCCTGCCGTGACGGTGCGGAGCCCTGCCGTGACGGTGCAGAGCCCTGCCGTGACGGTGCAGAGCCCTGCCGTGACGGTGCAGAGCCCTGCCGTGACGGTGCAGAGCCCTGCCGTGACGGTGCAGAGCCCTGCCGTGACGGTGCAGAGCCCTGCCGTGACGGTGCGGAGCCCTGCCGTGACGGTGCAGAGCCCTGCCGTGACGGTGCAGAGCCCTGCCGTGACGGTGCAGAGCCCTGCCGTGACGGTGCAGAGCCCTGCCGTGACGGTGCGGAGCCCTGCCGTGACGGTGCAGAGCCCTGCCGTGACGGTGCAGAGCCCTACCGTGACGGTGCAGAGCCCTGAGTGACGGTGCAGAGCCCTGTGCGCGTTTGCCCGTTCACGCTCCGCCACTGAACTGACATTTCCCGATAAGATGCTGGGAACAGCGTTCGCTCTGCTTTGGCAACATTCTGCTTGCACAGCGTCCTGTGCGAAATTGCACTACGACAGGAATTTTGATCGAATCGGCACAAATGCTTCGATGGAGCACAACTGGGTTTATTGCCGACATTGGCATTATATCGCACCACTGGTGTCACAGGTAGCTTTCCACCACCGGCAGGCTTACGGCGTGATGCCCGTGTTCGTTCTCTATGCATTTAATCAGAGCAGATTAAATGTGGACAACCAGAATATATGATTGAAGCCTGCAGGAAAGCTACAATTGAATCTGATTGAGATAGCTCGATGCGGTCATCAAATTAAAGCTTCCGCGACCATTACTGACTATTGCGGGGCTACTGGATAAAGAGGGCTGGCACAAAAAGGAAAGATAAAATGTCTATGATGAGCCTGAAGCGACACAGGATGACAGCATGCAAGCGCCGAAAGTGTGGATACCCACCCAGGCTTCTGTCGCGTTTTAACTGTGCAGTCCCGTCACTATTCACTGACAGAAGGTGCAAAACCAAGGATAACGTGGGCGAAGTCGCCCGCTTGCTTACCGGGCAGACGCCGTGACACATGCGAACGTCGCACTCAATGTAGAGGGCGGGACTGCCAGTGAACCGGAACGTCTTCATGTAGGCGTACACCTGAGTCTCGAACACACCGTCCTCCGAGAACGTGCCTTGGAACGGACTGATGAGCTTCTCGTCCACCGGACACCTAGCGGCCGAGACGGGCAACATTAGTATCACGATTCGCCGAGAGCGTCGCGCCGAGCCTCGCTTCGGCGGTCGAATTTGAACGAGAGCAGCTCTGTTCGTCGTGTCGGCGGCGTCGGTGCAGACACGCCGCGTCATCATTCATGCTCCACTGAGACCCCTGACAGTTTGCGAGCCGCGCGCTTCCGTGTGACGGCCTCATCCCACCTACGACCGTAGCAATGGCCGCGTCGTGACAACTCGGAAGCGCGCCCAGCGGAGAGACGACTGCCACATTACCCGTAGTGATCCACCAGCGAGATCTTCTTGTCGGCTCCGTTGTGGGCGTAGCAATCGCTGACGACGATGTCGAAACCGTCTGTGGGCGAGGTGTCGCGTGTCAAGAATGCGACATCCTGGCACACCGGGCAACGGGGGAATGCACAGTCGCTTGCCGACGCACACGTTTGGATACAATTTCGGTCGCTGGTGCGATGCAAAGTCTCCAAAGTCTACAATCTTGGGGAAATACTTCGAGTAATTTTTCCAAGCCGAGTTTGTCAACGGTGCCAAGTCGTTGCGTCCCCGTGGACGAGGCGCAAGCAGCTCCCGTTGCGGCCAATGACGAGCCGGAGGATCATGTGCAGGAGGATCACAAGTTCCGGATCACGTGGCACCCGACGCGGCAGACGGGCGCCGTTAGTGTGGAGGTACGGCCTACCGGCGACGCTCCGTTGGAGGAGGTCACAGGCCGTGTCGGCACGGCACCCGCCCTCTGCGGCCGCCAGAGCCGACACAAAAGCCGGCACGCAGGGCAGCCACCGTCAGCCGCAGGAGAGTGCATCTCTCAGCTTCGAGCACACCGTAAATAATGGGGTAGCCAGGAGCTAGCAGGAGCGTTATTGACACTCGTTGCGTAATCTCGGGATGACAGCCGCACTGACATCACCATACGTATCATCACAACACGGCTCAGGGGCGGTGTCATGGTGAACTGTCACCACCACACGGCTGCTGGTCTTCTACCACTTCTCTAATCTGGTCCTTTTACTAATTATCTAATCTGGCCCTTTTACCAATGCTCTAATCTGGCCCTTTTACCACTGCTCTAATCTGGTCCGGTTACCACTACTCTAATCTGGTCCGGTTACCACTGCTCTAATCTGGTCCGGTTACCACTACTCTAATCTGGTCCAGTTACCATTGCTCTAATATGGTCCTGTTACCACTGCTCTAATCTGGTCCGGTTACCACTGCTCTAATATGGTCCGGTTACCACTGCTCTAATCTAGTCGGAACTGGCGACACCCATCAATAACAACTCAACATTAGTGTATGCGCGCGACACAAGGTTGACACAGCGTGGTGCGCGCGCAAACAGCCGGACTCACCGTACTGACTGCGCATGTAGATGATGAGGGTGAGCGGGTCACCGACCCGGACCGGGCCCGTTATCCGTTTGCCGGTGGTGCCGTAGCCGTACCGGATCTCCATGTAGCACTCGGGAGGACTCAGTGTGAACACGACCGGATTTCCCGTCTGTGTCCTGCCGGGCCGAACCGAGTCGGGTCGGGTCACGTCAGGTCGGGTCACGTCAGGTCGCTGAGGCTGCGGAAGGTCACATTTCCCGTCTGTGTCCTGCCGGGCCGAACCGAGTCAGGTCGGGTCAGGTCAGGTCGCCGAGGCTGCGGAAGGTCACATTTCCCGTCTGTGTCCTGCCGGGCCGAACCGAGTCAGGTCGGGTCACGTCAGGTCGCTGAGGCTGCGGAAGGTCACATTTCCCGTCTGTGTCCTGCCGGGCCGAACCGAGTCAGGTCGGGTCACGTCAGGTCGGGTCACGTCAGGTCGCTGAGGCTGCGGAAGGTCACATTTCCCGTCTGTGTCCTGCCGGGCCGAACCGAGTCAGGTCGGGTCAGGTCAGGTCGCCGAGGCTGCGGAAGGTCACATTTCCCGTCTGTGTCCTGCCGGGCCGAACCGAGTCAGGTCGGGTCACGTCAGGTCGCCGAGGCTGCGGAAGGTCACATTTCCCGTCTGTGTCCTGCCGGGCCGAACCGAGTCAGGTCGGGTCACGTCAGGTCGGGTCACGTCAGGTCGGGTCACGTCAGGTCGGGTCACGTCAGGTCGGGTCACGTCAGGTCGCTGAGGCTGCGGAAAGTCACATTTTGCGGCGTGTCCTTGACGCCGAACCACGATGTCCGCTTTTCGCTGGCCTGTCCGAAGGTGTTTCTTCCGAGTTCAGCTCGGAATCTAGGCGAAACCAATTGGAAATCCTATTTAACTCCAGGCTAAACGCGATCGAGGAGTGGCTAGTGGTAGCCGCCTTTCAATGTTGCATCATCCGTTCTGATAGGTTCAAGGACAAGCGAACATATTATCTGGTCCCTTGTGAATTGTCCTCATATGGTCCCTTGACAATGTCGTATCACAGCGAGGCACCAACGATCCGTCGCTTGCCTTCGAGGGGCAGAGGCTGCCCGTGAACTGCTCTTCCTGCAGAGGTGTGCACTGCACGGCTACACATGAGCCAGGAAGTGTGTAAGTGTGATAGTGCGATAGGGTGGGAGCATGAGCCAGTCTGTGAACCATAAATAGTTGTTTCTAGCGTATTATGTGTATTATTTCTGGCTCACGTTGGTTGGTCCCCGCGGTAGCCGCGCTGAAGTGAATGTGTGAATGCGTGCGTGCGTGTGTGTGTGTGTGTGTGTGTGTGTGTGTGTGAGAGAGAGAGAGAGAGAGAGAGAGAGAGAGAGAGAGAGAGAGAGAGAGAGAGAGAGAGAGAGAGAGAGAGAGAGAGAGAGAGAGAGAGAGAGAGAGAGAGAGAGAGAGAGAGAGAGAGAGAGAGAGAGAGAGAGATAGATGTGGATGGAGAGAGTGAGAGAGAGAGAGAGGCAGAGTGAGAGAGAGTGAGATAAAGACACAGAGAGAGAACCTAGTAAGGAGAAAGAAGCTGGGAGAGAGTGCCAAGACTTAAACCCCTTGCCGTTTTGCACCGATCTCTGCTATATATTGTGGTAAGCATGACTAAGATGTTCTCCACAACAGCAACGACGAGCTAGTTGTGGTCTGGTAGGCACACCATGGGTCGGATCAGGTTGGGTCGGGTGTGCTAGGGTCTGATCGACTGGAGTGCTCCAATATTTATAAAATAGCTGCACTAAGCACTCCAACGCGTGCAGCGGATCGCATACAAGTGGACCAGCCTGCACGTCTTCTACACACAGACGTACCGGCGCCTCCGACCATGCATCTACCGTTCCCTTTCCCGAAGCCGGAATGCGACTGTGACGGTGCCCTTCCATGCTCCAGCGCCGCCATTCGATCTAGACGTCACGGGTCTGCGCTCCCGCCGTCGCACACCAACGTCGTGCCACGCTCGAAAATGGCACCAAACAAAACTGGCTCGGCAGTTCCTCAGGGACATCAGGGGACCAAATTGACCACCTCCCGCGCCTCGAGGTTTGAGAGAAAATGCGGAAATTGCATGCCCTCGATGTATGCCGATGTGCGCGTGACGCAACATGACGTCACATGCACGTGCATGTGCATGTGACGCAGAACAACGCAGCCGGTTGAGCATTTCGCCTTCGACTCTGTTGCATCATAGGATGGTTGTCCTCACTGCGAGTCATGCCCTGAGGTGTGTGTGCCAGATAGGGTAGCGCGATATAACTTCTTCCGTGATTCCCTGTGGCGTTAAATTGTCGGGGCCTATTGAGGTGTGTCGGGCTATGTGGACAATTGTGATGCAATAGTTCCAATACTATACCCGAAGACAGTTTTTCATTCTGAATGCATTCCTGCAGCGTGGGCCGGCCTGTGTGGTTCAGTATGGTTTAAAGCGACGCGAATTCCTCACGGAAGCTTAGCACACCTTCCCAAGGAATAATCGAGAGCACATCGCCACCACCTCTTACTAAGCGCCACCTCAAGCTTTACATTCTCATCCTCGCTGCATGTTTGGCTAGGATTCTGTACTCACCATCGCTCTCTGCTTGGCAACGATTTTGCACTCACCCTCGTTCCCTGCTTGGTCAGGATTTTGCACTCACCCTCGCTGCCTGCTTGGCCAGGATTTTGCACTCACCCTCGATGCCTGCTTGACCAGGATTTTGTACTCACCCTCGCTCCCTGCTTGGCTAGGATGCTGTACCTACTTGCATGCTATACCCCACGAACGTAAAAGATGGTTGAGATTGCATAATTACTACTCATTGCCTCGCACGACAAGGAATTAAAACATATTCGTTTGACATGGCGGAAAAGAAATATAAGCAAGAGAAACAAAATGTTCCCTTCATGTATGAAATCATGCTGTCGAAAACAGTAAAATCACGATGTCAAATAAAATTGGAGGGCGAAAATTTTCATTTCAGCGGACAAAAATGGGAGAAAATATATCCTCTACCATATAGATGTACGAAATTAACGAAGCTTCAAAATATGCAGTTTTAGATAATATATCGATTTGTTTGCACACAAAAATTCCTATATCACCGAACAATTAGTGATTCGTCAGAATGCCAATTTCGTTCACACATTAATACTATCACAAATTTCATAGCGGAATGCAGAACGGTGTCGCAGTTTTGGAATGTTATGATGCACAAACTGCGTTTAAACAACGGAACGAGCCCGAATCTATGCATATAGTACATATTGTTTGGATGCATAGGTGCAACTGACATTGTCAAATGTGTGCTATTGCTCACGAAACAGTACTTAATAAGCAGGAAAATACGTGGAAATGGAAGTTTGTCTCTGGCGGAATTCCTGGGAAGTATCAGGACAATGCATGAATTCGAAAAAAAAATGCACTGCAATCAAGAACAAATCAATGCAAAAGTTAACCGATAGGTGACAACCACCTGTGCAAAATGAATACTTCGAGATATAAATGTACTCACCTGCATGTGTGACAATATGCGGAAATAAAGCGCCGGTGCAATCCGGACCAAGGTGAAAAAAGGTTTGTGTGCCCACTCGACATCCAGGAACGGACTCGCTCCCTGTTTGGTCACCCTGTTTGGATGTTGTGCTCACCCTCGCTGCCTGCTTGGTCAGGATTTTGTACTCACTCGACGTCCAGGAACGGGAAGGTGACCGTCTTCCAGATGTCGTAGCCGTACTCGCAGGTGACCTTGAAGTGTTCGTCCCACTCCTCCTCGATCATGGAGTTGTACTGCACCGACACTGTGTTCCACATGAAGTTCTTCTGCAAACGGAAATGTACAATGCTCGATATTGTGACATTACAACATGCATTAAGCTGGTATCTGTGGTCTTTGTGGATACAAATTCACCAAGCTGCCAACGTCTTTTCCATGAAGTCGCCCGCTGACACGCATGCAATGTCGGTTATGGCGGGAGCTACGGCGTAATCTCCGGGGGCGTGTGGGGGAGGGGGTGGCAGATGGCTGGGAGAACACGTACCCCAATTTTCTCCGATCTTGGCCATTAACCCTATGGCACTGACTGGAAGAATTGGCCTAAACATCGGATTCTCGTCACCCCTCCCCACCCCACACGTATTTTTTTCAGCAAATCCTATGCCAATAGGAGACACTGCAGTTGCCACAATTGTATCTGTGTTATGCAAATAAGTGCACTGACCAGCGTATTTACAGTATAAGCATATAGTGCATGCCATTGCTAGTACAATTTTACTGGTTCTCTACTGGCAAATTTCAGGGTTTCCGGTGATCGTTTTCATGAGGAATTTTCACGCGTTACGACATCTCATCACCTTACCTATAGCCACGCTCAGATCGCGCTCGGTCTGGCCGCAGATCGTCCTTAGCCTGACATGGGGCGGGGTATTCAGCTCCCACAAGGACCTCAGAAACTATGGCACTCACAGAGAAATAATGATGCGTCGGGTACCTCATGACAATCCCGAAAGATAGCAACCAGATTTATTTTTAATGTCTGTAAAAAATGTAATTATGAACCCGAATGGCATCAATGATGGTTCCACTCGTTAAAATACAAGGGTTTCATTTTTCGCGATTTCACAATTACAAATGTCTTGGAATTAGCAGGAAGAACCACATCGAGCTACCCATTAGATCAATCGAACTTATCCTTTTTTATTTCCATTTTTCAACCTTTGAAACATTATCATTATAATTTGCGTGAAAACAAAGGATAGGTAGATCTCACATAGAAGTGGGTTTTCATGCCAACTTCCCATATAGAAAAGTGGACAGGTAGATCACACCTAGAAGTGGTTGTTCATGCCAACTTCCGATTTACAAAAGTGCACTGTTTGGCCAAAATTTGTGACTAGGCTAAGAATGGTAAAAATTGACGTCATCATAAAACAATGTTCCGAAACATCTCAGATAGGAGTGTAATCAGTTTTGTTAAGATAAGGAATCCCGAAAACATGTGACACCTGTCTTTAGAATGTTGGAGACAACCGCACCTAACCGGCCGTAAGTAAGTGCCCTTGAATAACCTGGCCATGAATTTCTTCAATGCACGAATTTTATACAAAAAGTGTGCCAGGTTTCGGCGCGCTATCGCATGCCGTTTTTCATGGTCGCACAAGAACCACACGAGGGAGGGCGGATTTTTAGCGTAACATGATTCAAGGCGAAAAGCATGGCCATATGCTCTGCGACCTCAGGACATATATATATCTCTTTTTGTGTATGTCAAAAACAAGATCACAGATCAAGGTCAAGCATGTGAACAAGGTACCTTTCCTGACTCCATAGTAGTTGCATAGAATACAACACTGCAGGGTAGAATACCTTCCAAAACGATAGAATCGAGTCAGGTGCGCGGCATGGGGAGATGTTATGCCGAACCGAGATATGAGCTGCTGGTTGCGTCAACAGGGGAACAGCGAGTGCCGATGCACGCAGCGACCCCACCGCCATCGCCACCGTCATCGTCACCGCCATCGCCACCGTCATCGCCATCGCCATCGCTGCCGTCCGCTTGCCCTCGTCAGCATTTCATGACTAAGAGCCACACCTCGGTCATCTTTTGAAATAGCAGCTTGAAATTTGGCACACGTACACACGACTGTACTCTATCTAACGCATGCACTCCGGTGTGTCTCAAATATCTGAAAAGGGGAATGTTCGTTAACAAATCGAGCATTTTAGTCCACGAATTACCATGTTCATGTGACAACAAATATCGAAATTTCCAGATACCAGCTTCATAGAATTGCTGTCAGGCTTTAATTGGACGTATCGAATTACCAATCTTTAAAACTGTACGTACGTGTGCCGCCCCCCCCCCCCCTCCCCCCTCCCCCCAGTGAAAACCGGGTTACATCCCATGGCATTAGTGCATTAGATGCTGCTATATATTTATATTGTGGTGTGTGTATCATAGGAAGAGATAAGGTATATATTTTTGCATAAAATGAGGCAATGCTTGCATTATTTTTCGTTCCACTCGATGCTATAGTCAAGATTGGTTGATACAATGCAAGTAAGTCGGTCAGTGGTATGCATATAAGATTGGATAATTCGAATACATGAGGTACTCATAACGAGTGAGCATATGCTGGAAGAAAAACATGAAAATATACTTGGCACGACCGCATGTTTGATCCTAGGTCTTTGAATATCAATGAGCTGACATCGAGGTTGCGCTCAACGGCTAACAATGTCTGCTTATTCAAATAATGTTTGATCCAAGTTGAGGAAGAATTGCTTCGTGTATGCCGTCGATGGTTGGAAGGTCACCGCACAATCACTGTCAACACAATTATGCCTTCATGTAAATGCCAGTATAACCGTAGATTATGCTGTGTGGAAGACAACTTGAGCAATACCTTCATGTAAATGCCAGTATAACCGTAGATTATGCTGTGTGGAAGACAACTTGAGCAATACCTTCATGTAAATGCCAGTATAACCGTAGATTATGCTGTGTGGAAGACAACTTGAGCAATACCTTCATGTAAATGCCAGTATAACCGTAGATTATGCTGTGTGGAAGACAACTTGAGCAATACCATTCACATTTAATTATCACCTTTCAGTCCAAATCATGTGATATTTTACCTTAATTTTGTTCTTGTTGGAATGTTTATTGACGCTTCTGAGTTTTAGACGGTAAAACTGTCACTGGTTTCCTTGCAGCATCAACCCCGCAAAGTTGGGTGCGTGTGTAGCACTCATCCTGAAAGTCGCTCAAGGTCATGGCGTATGGGAACAAGGACATGAGCAGCCCGATAAAAACCTTCATTACTGGTCGGCACACACGTGTGATCAGAGGACCTTTATTTATGGTCGGCACACACGTGTGATGGAAAGACCTTCATTACTGGTCAGCACACACGTGTGATGGAAAGACCTTCATTACTGGTCGGCACACACGTGTGATGAGAGAACCTTTATTCCTGATCGGCACACACGTGTGATGAGAGGACCTTTATTACTGGTCGGTACACATGTGTGATGAGAGTACCTTTATTACTGGTCGGCACACACGTGTGATGAGAGGACCTTTATTACTGGTCGGTACACATGTGTGATGAGAGGACCTTTCTTGGTGGTCGGCACACACGTGTGACGAGAGGCTCAATTTGCGCTATGCTCATTTTTTAGTTATTCCCGTGCAGCAGATTA
Source organism: Ashinkailepas kermadecensis (assembly GCA_034440615.1). Classification (NCBI taxonomy): domain Eukaryota; kingdom Metazoa; phylum Arthropoda; class Thecostraca; family Neolepadidae; genus Ashinkailepas; species Ashinkailepas kermadecensis. The sequence goes on along the minus strand of JAOTOM010005134.1, from coordinate 34,798 downwards.
AACATGTCGACGAGCATGAAATAAAAGGGGTGCGTCGGAATAGCTCTGGGAAAGTTCTCTGGTGGTAGACTTCCCACTTCCTGTACTGCGTGTGCCCTGTGACCGGGCAGCAGGGGTAACGGCCTGGTCTGTGGAGCGTCTCCGCCGGCCAGCGGTCTGCTGTGCGCGCCCAGTGACCGGGCAGCAGGGGTAACGGCCTGGTCTGTGGAGTGTCCCCGCCGGGCAGCAGGGGTAACGGCCTGGTCTGTGGAGTGTCCCCGCCGGGCAGCAGGGGTAACGGCCTGGTCTGTGGAGCGTCTCCGCCGGCCAGCCGTCTGCTGTGCGCGCCCAGTGACCGGGCAGCAGGGGTAACGGCCTGGTCTGTGGAGCGTCCCCGCCGGACAGCCGTCTGCTGCGTGTGAACAGTGACCGGGCAGCAGGGGTAACGGCCTGGTCTGTGGAGCGTCCTTGCCGGCCAGCCGTCTGCTGTGCGCGCCCTGTGACCGGGCAGCAGGGATAACGGCCTGGTCTGTGGAGCGTCCCCGCCGGCCAGCCGTCTGCTGCGTGTGAACAGTGACCGGGCAGCAGGGGTAACGCCCTGGTCTGTGGAGTGTCCCCGTCGGTCAGCCGTCTGCTGCGCCAACAGTACCGAAGGCGGGTGGGCGTCCCCGTCGGTCAGCCGTCCTGCGCGTCAACAGTGACCGGACAGCAGGGGTAACGCCCTGGTCTGTGGAGCGTCCCCGCCGGCCCTCGCTCAACAGTGACCGGACGGGGACGCCCTGGTCTGTGGAGTGTCCCCGCCGGCCGTCTGCTGCGCGTCATCAGTGACCGGGCAGCAGGGGTAACGCCCTGGTCTGTGGAGCGTCCTTGCCGGCCAGCCGTCTGCTGTGCGCGCCCTGTGACCGGGCAGCAGGGGTAACGCCCTGGTCAGTGGAGCGTCCCCGTCGGTCAGCCGTCTGCTGTGCGTGCCCTGTCGCTCGCCTCACCAGCCTGACGACTGCTCCATCACCACGGCAGACCACCGCACCGACCACAGCTCCGGACGTGCCGCGGTTGGGCGGGACGAGACGCCGCAGGGGTCGTCTGCTGCGGTCGGGGGGGGGGGGCGATCCGGCGCCGCTTGGCTCGGCGCCCGTCGACGGCGTCCGCCGGGCGGCCGGCGACGGTGCCGGGTCACGGCCGGGTCACGGCCGGGTCACGGCCGGATGCCCCGCGGCGGGCTGTAGCCAGCTGACCGCAGCAGAGCAATGGACCGGCGTACAGCAGGTGTGGCCGATGCCGGGCGACGGGTCCAGTGGCTGGGCACCAAATGGGTCCGGAACACCAAGCGGCACACGCCGCAAGCTGAATATCGTTCTTGACAAAACGCCCTGAAACTCACGGAGCTTGGTGGTTTACTGCTGTTGAGGGATTGGAGTGCGGCACGTGTTCATGACTGGGCGGTGACTTGAGGTCGTTGCCCCATTCGGGTGACTAAGTGGTCTTCTGACTTTCCCCTGTGCAGGAAACACTAATCGCAGCCACTTAGCGAAAGTAACTGCTGCTACGTGCCAGCCATTCATAATCCGTTTGCTGTGTGATTACAGCTGTTAGAGAAAAGGGCTGAACACAGCAAAGCGAAGGCTATTCAAATAATGTGCGATACGATCGCATAATTAAGACAAGTACATCAGTATGGTGGCATTTACGAACGCTAACAAAATAGCCCAATTGTCAGCTTGTCGGTCCGCCCGTTAGCATCGCACATGGCCTTCCGTTCTTACTTGCATAGCAACGTTGGAATATGCTTGCAACTTTCCTCGGATGCTGCACCCACTGTTAATACGTGCGAAACCCACTCGCAGTTTCAGTTGCTTTTGCATGTCCCATAATTGGCCGAAGCATGGGAAACAAAATAAGGGCTATAAACCCAGCCTGGATGCATGCATGCACTTTATTCCCACTCTTTGGTCAGAAGCTCACAAGCAGCCTCGACTGTTGAAGTGCCCCAGCTGGTAGCCAGCCATTCGTGCAGTCTCCAGTATTCGTGATTTTGTCTGCGTTGCAGTTCCCAAAGTGTGTGCTTGTGTGTGTACTGCAGTCTCCGCACACTGCTTTCATTGTGTTGTTCCATCAGTTTTGATTTACGTTGTTTTGTTTCCCTGAATTGTTCATCAAATCTTTGTGATTTGTATGATAGTAATTTATCCCTACCTTTCCAATGCGATTTTACTCCAAAATGTATACACTGCTTGGTTTTTTCGCACCTATGTTATTGATTAATTCATCTTATTTATGACAGAACACAACACCCATTCACACACAAAATAACTTGCTTATTTTGTGACGCCGGGAATAAACACGGTAAACTAACCTCGCCCCTTTCATCAGATTCAAAGTGCCCACATTTGCAAGCCAACGACCTCAGACAGCCAAGCGCGCGCTATACGTCAAATTCAGAGGCCGTGTATGAGTGGCGGGACGCTCGCCTGCCAGTCGGGTGTCGGTTAGTTCCGGCAGTACGGCGGGCGCCTGTTGGCGGGGTTGGCGGGCCCGAGTCGGCCCATTCGGCTAGGTCAGCACACCCTGACATGCTCGGCGACTCCCAACCCCACACAGGATGTGGCAGGTCCGCGCGCGCGCGCGTGTTAAAAGACGGCCGCTCACCAATCACGCTGACGGCTATCGCGGTGCTGGGTAAATTAAGGCTCGCTCAGGTGGCCGGAGCTCCTCGGCTTGTCATGCTGCCCCTCGCCGCGCGGAAGCGGTGTTATCCTGTTGGGCTGGGAAGTGCAGAGTCGCTTTGCATCCTGTCATGGCAATGACTGTCCTGCGTTTTGGAGTGGTGATTTTATCCATGTCTGGGTACAGTAGGTATGATTGGTTTGTGGTGGGCATCGTCATATTTTCATTCCTATCGGCCCTCTAGAAAAGACTGAAAAACGATTGGGCGTGTTCTCCTAACTAGTGCCTGCGAGATATTTGGATGAGTGCTAACAGATTGGTTCTCGCTGGCTATTAATCCTCGCAGTGCGGGATGACTGTTTGTCTCTGGCAGTGTGGAATGACGATCTGTCTCTGGCAGTGCGGGATGACGATCTGTCTCTGGCAGTGCGGGATGACTATCTGTCTCTGGCAGTGCGGATGACTATTTGTCTCTGGCAGTGCGGGATGACTATTTGTCTCTGGCAGTGCGGGATGACTATTTGTCTCTGGCAGTGCGGGATGACTATCTGTCTCTGGCAGTGCGGGATGACTATCTGTCTCTGGCAGTGCGGGATGACTATCTGTCTCTGGCAGTGCGGGATGATTATCTGTCTATGGCAGTGCGGGATGACTATTTGTATCTGGCAGTGCGGGATGACTATCTGTCTCTGGCAGTGCGGGATGACTATTTGTCTCTGGCAGTGTGGGATGACTATCTGTCTCTGGCAGTGCGGGATGACGATCTGTCTCTGGCAGTGCGGGATGACGATCTGTCTCTGGCAGTGCGGGATGACTATCTGTCTCTGGCAGTGTGGGATGACTATCTGTCTCTGGCAGTGCGGGATGACGAGCTGTCTCTGGCAGTGCGGGACGACTATTTGTCTCTGGCAGTGCGGGATGACTATTTGTCTCTGGCAGTGGGGGATGCCTATCTGTCTCTGTCAGTGCGGGATGACTATCTGTCTCTGGCAGTGCGGGATGACTATCTGTCTCTGGCAGTGCGGGATGACTATTTGTCTCTGGCAGTGCGGGATGACGATCTGTCTCTGGCAGTGCGGGATGACTATTTGTCTCTGGCAGTGCGGGATAACTATCTGTATCTGGCAGTGCGGGATGACTGTTTGTCTCTGGCAGTGCGGGATGACTATCTGTCTCTGACAGTGCGGGATGATTATCTGTCTATGGCAGTGCGGGATGACTATTTGTATCTGGCAGTGCGGGATGACTATCTGTATCTGGCAGTGCGGGATGACTGTTTGTCTCTGGCAGTGCGGGATGACTATCTGTCTCTGACAGTGCGGGATGATTATCTGTCTATGGCAGTGCGGGATGACTATTTGTATCTGGCAGTGCGGGATGACTATCTGTCTCTGGCAGTGCGGGATGACCATTTGTTTCTGGCAGTGCGGGATGATTATCTGTCTCTGGCAGTGCGGGATGACTATTTGTCTCTGGCAGTGCGGGATAACTATCTGTCTCTGGCAGTGCGGGATGACTATTTGTCTCTGGCAGTGTGGGATGACTATTTGTCTCTGGCAGTGCGGGATGACTATCTGTCTCTGGCAGTGCGGGATGACTATCTGTCTCTGGCTGGAACTTTTTGTTTCTGGCAGTGCGGGATGACTATTTGTCTCTGGCAGTGCGGGATGACTATCTGTATCTGGCAGTGCGGGATGACTATTTGTCTCTGGCAGTGCGGGATGACTATTTGTCTCTGGCAGTGGATGAAGTCTCTGGCGGCGGATGACTATCTGTCTCTGGCAGTGCGGGATGACTATCTGTCTCTGGCAGTGCGGGATGACTATTTGTCTCTGGCAGTGCGGGATGACTATTTGTCTCTGGCAGTGCGGGATGACTATCTGTCTCTGGCAGTGCGGGATGACTATTTGTCTCTGGCAGTGCGGGATGACTATTTGTCTCTGGCAGTGTGGGATGACTATCTGCTCTCTGGCTGTGCGGGATGACTATCTGTCTCTGGCAGTGCGGGATGACTATTTGTTTCTGGCAGTGCGGGATGACTATCTGCCTCTGGCTGTGCGGGATGACTATCTGCCTCTGGCTGTGCGGGATGACTATTTGTTTCTGGCAGTGCGGGATGACTATCTGTATCTGGCAGTGCGGGATGACTATTTGTCTCTGGCAGTGCGGGATGACTATCTGTCTCTGGCAGTGCGGGATGACTATTTGTCTCTGGCAGTGCGGGATGACTATTTGTCTCTGGCAGTGTGGGATGACTATCTGCCTCTGGCTGTGCGGGATGACTATCTGTCTCTGGCAGTGCGGGATGACTATTTGTTTCTGGCAGTGCGGGATAACTATCTGCCTCTGGCAGTGCGGGATGACTGTTTGTCTCTGGCAGTGCGGGATGACTATCTGTCTCTGGCAGTGCCGGATGACTGTTTGTCTCTGGCAGTGCGGGATGACTATTTTTATCTGGCAGTGCGGGATGACTATCTGTCTCTGGCAGTGCGGGATGACTGTTTGTCTCTGGCAGTGCGGGATGACTATCTGTCTCTGGCAGTGCGGGATGACTGTTTGTCTCTGGTAGTGCGGGATGACTATTTTTATCTGGCAGTGCGGGATGACTATCTGTCTCTGGCAGTGCGGGATGACTATCTGTCTCTGGCAGTGCGGGATGACTGTTTGTCTCTGGCAGTGTGGGATGACGATCTGTCTTTGGCAGTGCGGGATGACGATCTGTCTCTGACAGTGCGGGATGATTATCTGTCTATGGCAGTGCGGGATGACTATATGTATCTGGCAGTGCGCTGCGATCAGCTTAACCCGCCCAGTCCCACCCCTGATAATATGTTTTATGAACAAGATAGACAGATTCCGTATGCGTCATGATGTAGCGCCATCCTGGAACTTTCACAGTTCTCCGGAATATTTTTATATATCTCGTTTGGTTGGACTTGCAGGTCAGGTCAGACAGATGAATGTTGGGGTACGGTCGTTCATTCCTATTTGTGGTTGTTTTATTTTACCCTGGTTGTGCACGGATGCGGTTTCGTGCCTCAGCGTTGGTGATGTGCAAACTGAAGACTTAGTCTGACACATTTGGCACGTGCAAAGGTCAAGTTCACCGATCCGTCAAGATCAAATGCCTGAAAATATGTAATTAACTGTTGAAGATGACAATTTTCGAGCAAATGGCGCTGATGAAAAGGTGAAAGGTGAGTGGCACGGAAGCCTAACAAAATATTTTCCACAATTTTAAAGAAAATCTCGCTAAAAACAACAATCCAAGAAATTTCTACTTTTGTGGGATCTTTTTTCCGAAGATTTCCCACCGAAAAATTATATCGTCATGTTGGTGATCCCAGTCACAACACAAATGAAAGCACAAATGGCGTGCAGAAAGTATTCTGGCTCAGCCACTTCTTTTGGCAGCAGTCTGTATGTTTGCCTCCGGAGCGCCTACAATACATGTGGCCTCGGGACACTCCATGTCATATTTTGGCTACCGACCAGATAAGACCAGAGCGCTTACAATGCATGCAGCCTCGGGACATTTCAGGTCATATCTTGATAGCCGGCCAGATAAGGACGTGAGACCTTTAGTTGTGTAGAAGACTTAATTTGTCACCACATGTTTCCGGGCTTTAATAAACTTTAATAAACCACCACATGTTTCCGGGCTGCGGCTCCTCACGCCACAATGTGCCGTCCCTGTGGCTACTCACGCCACAATGTGCCGTCCCTGCGGCTCCTCACGCCACAATGTGCCGTCCCTGCGGCTCCTCACGCCGGCAATGTGCCGTCCCTGCGGCTACTCACGCCGGCGATGTCCCGACCCTGCGCCGCCACGTCTCGCTCGTTGTTGCCGCCGAGCGTGCCGCAGCGGTTCAGCTGGATCACGAACTCGTACATGCCCCGGCCGGTGCCGTTGATGTAGATGCAGCTCGGGTCGTACGAGTAGCCTGCAACATGGCGTCCGGTGTGTTCGTCAGCAGCGGCCAGCAGCTCAGGAGCAGATGACTGATGGTTACGTCACTGCCGTGGTCTTGATGCATTATCAACGAGTCAAAAGCGAAATCAGCATTAAAACAACAGTGATGTAATTGACGCCTGAATAGTGGTGGGTGGTAGCTGAGCCAACCGACCGAGTTCGGTTCCGTTACGTTGGGGCCTTCCTTTGGCACCAATCTTGTTGTTTTCGAGATTCAGTAGTGTTCACGAAAAACAATGGCATGAGTAATGGTCAAATATAGGCTTGTCAAATTGACCTGAACAGTTAGGTACTGGAAATATGCTGGAAAAGCATGACGTTGCAGTGAGGGTACCAGGATTACGACTATTGCATACGTCATAGAGCACATTTTGGATGGAGACCACGAGAGACAGAGACCACGTGAGGCAGAGAGAGAGAGATAAGAGAGAGAGAGAGAGAGAGAGAGAGAGAGAGAGAGAGAGAGAGAGAGAGAGAGAGAGAGAGAGAGAGAGAGAGAGGGAGAGAGAGAAACAGACAGACAGACAGACAGACAGACAGACAGTCATACAGACATTCTGACTGACTGACTAACAGGCAGACGAACAAACGTGCACATATAACAAGTGCAAACATAAAGACACACAGAAATATGGACAGGCGTGCTGGCATGGAAACAATCGGCAGGCACACAGACACACGCCGTGTGTCTGTGTGCCTATATGTGTGGCACATATAAACACACGGACAAAATATAACACATCTCCCATGTTGACTTTCCCAATGTGTCTCAGATTTAAGATAAGACTCTGCAGGGCTGTCCCTTCATTCTTCCACTAACTAATTAAAACGTGGCAATTAGGCGTAAACGTTAATACACGGACTGACCGATAAACAGACAAACAGACAGACAGACAGACAAACAGACAGACAGACAGACAGACAACAGACAGACAGATAGACAAAGAGACATACTCAGACCGCCACGTAAGTGGCAGTAAATACGTAAGTAAGCACGGTATGCAAGCAAGTTATGTACGTAAGTACGGTAAGTACGGTAAGTCAGTACACGTAAGTACGGCATGCAGTGGAAGATGCCACTTAATCTGGATCGCTCTAATCGTCGGCTAGATCGCACGAGCGGCGGCCGGCGGAGCCATGTTTCGCCGCCGGCCACCGAGCGGTAGGCCGCCCAGCATCGGCGGCTGCGCGGAGAACAATGTGAGAACCGTGTATGTTCTCTGAGAACAGCAGACATTCTCATTTTCTCCTATTCAAATCAGACCACACAAAGTGAGCACTCTGTTCGCGATATGCTGAGAATACCATTATCAGAAGAGAATGCCGGTGCGTTGAGACTTACAAGTGTACTCATGTAAAACGACTTCCAAGACTAAGGAAGGAAAATATCGCTTGGTCTCAAGTGAAACCAGTCAGACTGAGAATAGCAATTGGTCTTGATTTAAATAGCTATGCTCAATAGTGACCAGACCAAAGTGTCACTCTGCCTCTTCGTGGGACGCAAATGTACTCGTATAAATAACTTCAAAGTCTAAACAAACATTATTTCTTGCTGAAGCCAGTTGACCTGAAGATGCCTATTGGCTTCAACACTCGAAGCGATTACTCAAATCAGACCAGTTTCAGGTTTCACTTGAACAATACATTCCTCAGCTGAGAGTGGCTATTGGCATAAATGTCCCTACACTGTTTTCATATGAAGTTTATTTCAGGTTGAAATACACGTAATATTTTGGTATCGCAGCTACGACAGATCAGATGAAAAGTTGTTTTCTTTTAGCGTCACATGACATGCATTTAAGGTACAGCTGTGCTGCACATTCATCGCCAGCGTCATCTGCAGCATATGCCGCTCATCGCTGCCTCAGAAGATGACGTCCTGGCGATGGCCAGCGAAGTCACTGCAAAGGAGCTGTGAGGCAGACACCTCAACATTCTGTTCACTTCCAAAATGTATTCTAAAAATGTACCATAGATAAAATATGCATGCCTTTGCATCATCATCGTCGTTTGCATATTTGCCACGTCACTCGCAGACAGCATATAGCAGAGGCGTGCCCCGGGCGGTGGCCGCTGTGTCGCAGGTGCTGTGTCGGCGGAGTGCCGGCACCGGAAATAACGGCCGCCTTGATATGACGTCACCGGTGCGTGGCGAGGCGGCGCCGCTCCGTCGCCCAGTCACGTGACGTGCCGCGACGCGCGCTGCCGCCGCAATCGTCGCAATCGAGAGTGTTCGGCGCGCCGATGGTGCGCGCTGGCCGGAAATTCGCGGCATCATTGCCTCGGTGTTGCCGACCTTGTCACACCAGCAGCGCCGGCTGATCGACTGTTTCCTCGGGGTTGCCGACCTTGTCCCAACAGCAGCGCCAGCTGATCGACTGTTTCCTCGGGGTTGCCGACCTTGTCCCAACAGCAGCGCCGGCTGATCGACTGTTTCCTCGGGGTTGCCGACCTTGTCCCAACAGCAGCGCCAGCTGATCGACTGTTTCCTCGGGGTTGCCGACCTTGTCCCAACAGCAGCGCCAGCTGATCGACTGTTTCCTCGGGGTTGCCGACCTTGTCACACCAGCAGCGCCAGCTGATCGACTGTTTCCTCGGGGTTGCCGACCTTGTCCCAACAGCAGCGGCCGACCGGCCGGCGGGGTGGTACAGCGGATGGAGCGTCACACGCCTGGCTGCATTTTAGTTTCGGCGTGTGCACGTTCTGACACCCGCGCTGTGTGCGCGCGCACGTTTGTTCGCAGTAGCGGGTCTGCAGTGCACCAAATCACCGTTGAGTGAGTCTCCTGGGTAGACTCACTGTCCAGAACACTCAGCTCTGTCTAGCATTATGACTATTTCTCGGTTGGAAGCGAAAAACTAAGAAATTGTCAGGTGTCAGCATAGCAATCAGCCGCCTATCAGCTGTAGCGCATTCTTCAGCAACTGGGGGATGCCTGTTTGCTGGCCGATTACCCAGCTGATGAGTGCGTGCAGTGCGGCCTACAGTCCTAAGTATGAGCGCAATTAAGAAGGAATCGAGCACATTTTTGTCTCCCGAAGAATAATCAAGCTCTTTATTGAGCCTGTTTCAGTGATAAATAGTTGTACAGTACAAGAGGAAGCATGCTTCGTGGTGCATAGTATTCTACAGGTATGTGTATAGTCGCTTCCAACTCCACCCGTGGAGGGGGGCTTTGAACTTCCTTTGTAGGCAGACTATATCTTACGAATGTTGGGCTGAAGTACCGCTTCTGAACTGTCACTGTGCGCATCAAAACATAACATTTTGGTCCTCGTATAGGGTCCTCTAGATCTGCATATAATCCTCTGGATCTGTATAGGGACCTCTAGATCTACATAGGGTCCTCTAGATCTGCATAAGATCCTCTAGATCTGCCAATGTAAGTGCCTATGCGGATGCATATATAATAACTCAGGCAGTCCATTCACTGATACATTGCACGGTGACAATGATTCTGATACCACCTGGCGAGTACAGTTAGCTAATGGAGGCGAGCAGGAGCAGTGGTGACTACTGGAGGTGTAGCGGATCGACGAGCCGGAAACACCAGTAATTCCGGAGACAGACGGTGATGGAGTGCACCCGCATGACCGTAAGCCGCGCCGCATAAGATGCGATGGATAAGGTACCACTTTACTCCGGAGTAGCGGTTGAAAACACCATCACTAAAATCATCTCCACCATAGTTTATCTAAATTTTAATTGAACTTTGTTTTAATCGAAACTTGACCGTGTAGATCAGTGGTTCTCAAACGACCCCTAGTTTGAGAACCACTGGTGTAGATGTATCGACGGCACGTTAAATTATCCCTCAAAATTCTGCTGTGGAACTGGAATTCATGGATCGAAGGGTGGGATCGGGGTTCACGTAACACGCTCTGCTTAGCAATGGGACTCTGGTCCATAAAGTCACCCCAACAAGAATTCGGACTACATTTCATTCAGAAATGTTTTGCTCAGATTGCAGATAAGCACTGTATACACTCGTCATCTGCGCACCCGGCCAGCAAATAGGCATTTCCCTTTCAGTGGCCGAAGAATGCGACATGACTGACTGATATGGAGCTAATTGTTACGCTCGACATTCCAAAATGTGTTAGTTTCTGCTTTCCACCTGAAAAAAAAACGTCATAGTGCTGAACACAGCTTAGTATTCTGGACAGACAGACGACACAGTAGACGGCTGCACCCGAAGGAGCTGCGTAATTTCGAAATCGAGGCAGGAGCGATACTCTGAGGGCGGCTGTAGCCGCAACATTACGACAGCAGCGGCGATCAGACACCGGTTCGGCCAGACCGGTGCATGTGACGTCATGAGGAACCGAGAGGCGGCCGCCGCCCGTTGTTACGGAGCCGCCGAGCCGGCAGCGCGCGCGAGGCGCGTGGCACGCGACTGGCGCCGTTCGGGCACGTTTCGGCCGGCAGTGTCGCACGGCGCGTGACGGCGCGTGCAGTCAGCCTGCGACACTGCGACAGTCGGTCGCCACGCGACCCCAGCGTCGACAGCAGACCGAGCCGAGTGCCCGTCCGGCCCGCTGACACACTTTCAGTGGCCGAAGCCGGAGCCGGCACCTTCGGCTCGTTCTGCTGCCGTGCGGACGCCGGAAACTCGGTCATTTCTGCGAAGCGTTCTTCTCGCAGTTGGGCGATGATGTATATCGGGCGTGTGATCTGCTCGCAACAAAGTGGCACGTGTTTGGTAGCGTGCAGCGCTGTAATCCGAAACGGATAATGCAAATCAGCTCGTGAGATCGTTCGTTTTTTTTGTTTACATCGTGGATAATGTTTCACCAATTAAGGCAAAGGGCGCACAAGACGTGGCAATGCTTTCCGCAGGCAGATACGAGGAAGCCTCGTCGGACTTCATTCACAAGTCGCTTCCTACGGCCATCTAATCATTCACCGTACGTCACGAGGGGATTCAATTAGAACGCATTGGAGCATAATATTGGTTGGAATGTTTTGACCCAAACCAATCCGGATCTATGAAGGTAATCGAGCCGGATTCCAATTCCATTTGCAACCAGAATGGTATCGAAATCCGTTCCGTGTGAGGACATCGATTTGCTATAGCAAACAGAGCAGCAACATGGCTTCCAGATTAATCCCAACTCCAATACAGATCCCAGAGTTTTCTCAAATTGCTGTCCAATCCGATAAAACAAATCATCCAATTCGACATCTGTGCGGATAGGCAAATTCATGGTATGATCTGGACCGGTGGTTCTTAACCCCTTTCCCTATTCACACCGCTTTCACATTACCAGCCAGTTCTCGCACCCCGGTCATAATTGATGAAACACAATATTGGTTTGATTTGAATTAATAACAAAACCATCGCGTTTTCTTTAAAAATAAATTTTATCACATTTGAATACCACATTTGAAAATCGAAATAGGTACATACATAGCAAAGCCTAGTATGCTTGCAACATCTGTTTGGAGATCATTCTGGCAACAGAATCGTCCTCCTCCAACAAAAAAGAAGAGAATCAACACCAGTATTATTGAATAAGGTATATTTTTTTTCAGAAATAAATGGCCATGCCACCATGATGGGCGGAGAAGCTAGGAAATTACTCTTCAGGCCCAATCCATGGAGGCAATGAGTGCTACTGGAATGCAGTTGAGTGGTGAGTCCACCCTTTGGGCTTCATGCTAAGAGCCCAAGAATTTGGTGAGGCCAAGGCAAAGATGATGAGGGCCAGGCCCCAACAAAAGCATAGGCAACCCCATCATTGGTACCTACCTACGTGCCTGCCTATCTCCCACTTACCATGGCACAATCATACCGATGATGGCACCAATGCATCATAAAACATGATTGTATATTATAAAAATGAGAAATTTATGTTCGCTTTTTCCCGTCCCTCTCCTAAAATGGATGTCACGGATGATCACAGCATCCTCGCACCCACTTGGAACCGATCTGGCACCCCTACGGAGTGCGAGCACCCTCGGTTAAGAACCACTGCTTCAGACCCAATGTTGGCGTCATGTCAGCAGTCAGGAGGTAAGTGGAAGAAAGTGGAGGAAAATGGAGGAAAGTGGTGCAGGGGACCGCCCACGCCGGTGTTCTATGAATCAACGATATGCCATCCACCGGACTTCGTCGAGTAATCAGCCTGACTGACTGTACATTTGTACTGGGCAGACCGGACTAATGATTACAGTGGCAAAATATTGTGGTGCACGTGTGTCACACGCACACGCATGCTGCTTACGTGATCGCTCCAACTGCGCTACAACCAGACTTTTGGTTTGAATATATACCTCGCTAACCATTATGTCCCCCAGTTGGCTTAGTTGGGAGAGTGCTGGCAAACATTTTTTTTAAAAGAAATTTATTCCGAATTCTTGCCGGGGTGGCTTTATGGACCAGGGCTGTATTGCTAAACAGAGCCTGTTGCGTGGACCGTGGCCCATCACCTGGTCCATTAATTCCAGTTCAGCGGCAGTATTTTGACCGAACGTTTAACGTGCCGTCAGTGCACTGATACGGCCACCCCGGGAGCTCGTCCCCGACCTTATCGGGCCAGCTGCCAACTGACCCTGCCAGTCGGGGACTAAATGCAAGCGCGTTGAGCGACTCGAATCCTGTGTTGCCAGGACAGGGGAGACCAGTGCAGACCAGCGCCCTAACCAACTGAGTTACCGGGGCGCACATTGGTCTGCCATCTCCTAAGACAGGAGTGACATACCTCGTGACACCGCAAATGCTCAAAGGTCGATTGGACGAGCCAACCAGAATCTGTCCGAATACGGTCACAGCTACAGTCGAAGGTCGTATGGGAGAACTGACACTGCGTTGAACTCGATCAAAGTCTCATCGTTCAGTTGGAGCCATGAGATCCTGATAACGCAGCTAAATCCCTACAACAGGCCGTGCTAAGCATGGACTCTGATCTCTTACAGGGACTCCAACAAAGCACCTGGGAATACAGCTGAATCCCTACAACAGGTCATGCTAAACATGACCTCCCGCAAAACACTGGAAAACGCAGCTGAATCCCTATAACAGGCTAAGCTAATGGATTCTGACCAATTACAGTGACTCCAGCAAAACAGTCTAACTTTTTATGTGACAACACGATGTTTTGTGTCTAACTGGAGACGCATTCAAAAACAGCACCGCACTTGCCTGTGGAGAACGGACTGGGCTTGCACGAGGCTTGACTGGGCCTTCCCGAGGATCTTGACTGGGCCAGCTGGGTGTGAGCCAATTCCAGGTTGGGCCCAAAAGTCGGTTGGGCCAAAGTTGAACTGGGTCAGGGATGGACTGCGACTGGTGTGTGCTATGGTGCTACCGAAATGCAACGGGCTGAAGTAGACGTGGTCAGTCCTGTAGTTCCACATGTTCAGACGTGGTCAGTCCTGGAGTTCCACATGCTCAGACGTGGTCAGTCCTGGAGTTCCACATGTTTAGACGTGGTCAGTCCTGGAGTTCCACATGTTTAGACGTGGTCAGTCCTGGAGTTCCACATGTTCAGACGTGGTCAGTCCTGGAGTTCCACATGCTCAGACGTGGTCAGTCCTGGAGTTCCACATGTTCAGACGTGGTCAGTCCTGGAGTTCCACATGTTCAGACGTGGTCAGTCCTGGAGTTCCACATGTTCAGACGTGGTCAGTCCTGGAGTTCCACATGCTCAGACGTGGTCAGTCCTGGAGTTCCACATGTTCAGACGTGGTCAGTCCTGGAGTTCCACATGTTCAGACGTGGTCAGTCCTGGAGTTCCACATGCCCAGACGTGGCCAGTCCTGGAGTTCCACATGTTTAGACGTGGTCAGTCCTGGAGTTCCACATGTTTAGACGTGGTCAGTCCTGGAGTTCCACATGTTCAGACGTGGTCAGTCCTGGAGTTCCACATGTTCAGACGTGGTCAGTCCTAGAGTTCCACATGTCCAGACGTGGCCTGTACATCCTCTAGTTCCACATGCCCAGATGCGGCCTGTACATCCTCGAGTTCCACATGTCCAGACGTGACCTGTATATCATCGAGTTCTACATGTCCAAACGTGGCCTGTGCATCATCGATTTCCTCATGCCCAGACTTGGCCTGTACATCCTCGATTTCCCCATATCCATGCGTGGTCGGTGCATGCACTTCTCAGCAAAACGCTGCACAGGACTCGTACAACAACACCAGAATGTTCAGAATGTTCATCCTGTACAATGCCATCAGAATTTTCAGCCAAACACCACTTGTTTTGATCAGAGCCGTTGAACAGCAGTTGTCTCGACTATCTTCACCAACAACGTGCTCGCTTTCTACTGTCGTTGGCGACAAATAGGCACCGCCGTGACAGTGCCGGGGTGCGGCGTCCACCGTGTCGGTGCCGGGACCCGGAGTCCATCGTGTCGGTGCCGGGACCCGGAGTCCACCGTGTCGGTGCCGGGACCCGGCGTCCACCGTGTCGGTGCCGGGACCCGGCGTCCACCGTGTCGGTGCCGGGACCCGGCGTCCACCGTGTCGGTGCCGGGACCCGGAGTCCACCGTGTCGGTGCCGGGACCCGGCGTCCCCGTGTCGGTGCCGGGACCCGGCGTCCACCGTGTCGGCGCCGGGACCCGGAGTCCACCGTGTCAGTGCCGGGACCCGGCGTCCACCGTGTCGGTGCCGGGACCCGGCGTCCACCGTGTCGGTGCCGGGACCCGGAGTCCACCGTGTCGGTGCCGGGACCCGGAGTCCACCGTGTCGGTGCCGGGACCCGGAGTCCACCGTGTCGGTGCCGGGACCCGGAGTCCACCGTGTCGGTGCCGGGACCCGGCGTCCACCGTGTCGGTGCCGGGACCCGGAGTCCACCGTGTCGGTGCCGGGACCCGGAGTCCACCGTGTCGGTGCACCGGTCGCCACTACTGGCGGACCCTGACGGGGCGACGCGGACCCGGCCGGACACCCGCCACGGCAGCGCCCACCGCCCGCCGCGTAGCGGTCGTTCAGCGTGGACAATGCACGGCCGACGGAAAAAACTGCGCCGCCTCACACCGCCGCCGCCGGCCGCCACCTGGCGGTGAGCTGTGGCGGACGGCAGTTGGCAGAGCGGCAGCACGCGCACCAGCCTGCTCTAGTCGTCATAAACGCAGGCCGTGCAAATAATTGCGTGGCGGTGATTCGGGGTGACGCCGGAGCCGACGGGTCGCCACGTGCCTCACGCCTGGCCACGTGTCGGGCGGCGGCGTCACTAACGACAGGCCCATAAACACGCCGTCACCGGCAGCTGGCTGCTCATCACGGGCGCTGCACGAGCGTGGAACAGCCGGTCGAGCACGGCGTGGTCTCAAAAGATGCTGTCGTCCAGCCATGGTGAAGCTGGACATCGTTGATTGTTTATTGTTCATCGGGTGGTTCACGACGCACTTTATGCACGATCACGGCTAATGACGCCGCCCACACTGTTTCGCCGGTGGGCCGCGGGATTGGGAAATGTCCCGAGTGGTACGAGTGTTGAACCCGGATCCTTTGTATCCAAAGCTCAACACCTTAACCACTCGGCCATCCCCGCCCCAAGCTGGGAATCCAGACCAAAAAAATGCTAGCACATCATCAGTCAGTCAGATTTCCACGAATTCCAAGGGCGGTAGTATATACCAACCTGACATGCCGCGTCATAATGGCCAAAATAATATTGTAGTGCAGCGGCTTCTGTGGAGAAGCACGGATATTTGCCATAGGTTGTGCCATGCTTTACATTATCCAACTACAAACTGGGAAAGCGATGGGTTTTTAAGCTGACATGGGTCCTGTCTAAGGAAACCAATAGTGGTTGATCCATTCATGAACGAATTCGTAGTTCTTGAACGCTCACCGGAAAGAGCTACGGGGTCCAGAGCTAATGGGAAAAAGATGATGATCATAAAATAAAGAGTCTAAACTAAGTCTCGCAATGCATTGCAATATACATGCTTATGCATTTGAGTATCTCATTCGGTTATTCGGATGCAGTGAGCACGTGATTAGCTGTACATTCGACACTACCTTACCTGCTGAATAGATGAGACCGTTGAAGGTTCCGTTGAAGTGAACTATAATGCGCATGAAGTCATCCTGGCATTCTGCTTCAATATCTGCGGAACGTACAAACAGCACTTCAATCTCCATCCAAGTGAAAATTAAGCTAACCCAGTTCAACAGATCTGAATTTGATTATGCAGTCCCATAATCGATTCTCACCGGCGAAGATACGTTGTTCGACAGTGGATCCTGATGTAAAAATATAATAATATAGCGGATATAATAATATAGCGGATATAATAATATAGCGGATATAATAATATAGCGGATATAATAATATAGCGGATATAATAATATAGTGGCAATATAAAAATATATTAGACCAAGCGAGAAATTTCAACATGTTCACCGAGGATAACCAAAATTTTCGGCGCCCTTCGCGCTCAGAAAACTGTCTCTATTCCATGACCTTTTTTTGGTCGGGTCCCTTTAAGAAAGGTCTGGCTGTGCCTCTGCCTAATACGTTATTTTAATTTGGTTATCCCAACCAATGTCTAGATATCAAAAATATACTCCTAGCATATTAACAACGTGAACAACTTAGTTAAACAGAGAATTCGACAAGCATCGAATTAGGCAGATTCACCGGAAGGCTATCTCGTTCATGTGGGGACAGCCGCAATTATATCTGCATCCGCATCATATTTCCACGACAAGTCCCCGCCGGATGTGTGCTCACAGGTAATCAAAGTTAATCCGGCTGCATCTAACTCCGCAATCATCCCCTTCCCCCTGCCGGATCGTCTGAACAAAGCCAGCGATGCACTCACGCTCCACACGGGTCATGTTCATGTTTCTGCGGCGGACCTCCCTGATGCGGTCCCACGAGCTGCGGCCGCTGTACAGCTTGGCAGCGTCTTCCGCCGGGCGGGCGGCTCGCGGAAGCTGCACCACATCGACCTGGCGGCGCGCCAAATGTGAGCGCCACTAGCCACCTGCGGTCAAAGGTCAGCGCGAGCCACGAGCCACGCGGGCGGCACGCTCTGATGAGCCGCCGGCTGGGGACAGCCGCCGGCACGAGCACACCGTGCCACGCTGCTGACCCCATTGTTTACGCTGCTCGGAGCGTCGGATGGGACTGAGAGCTGGCCCGCACCGTTAGGTTTTAACCCCATCCAAACGCCGCACCAGCCTACCAACCGGAAAATGACGCCGGCCGTAAAACAGGTGTCGCACGATTCGCTACATGCGACGTTTAGACGTGCACATTATTCTTGGGTCGTTACATAGTATTGTGAAGCAACGGTTATATTGGTCTAGGCTAGCAATGCAGGTCATTGTCATTTTTATATTGCTGTATGCCCTTGTCTGATGTGCTTTGCAATGTTCACATCATTTTTCGGATGCAATTTCACACTTGTGACGCAAGACGTCACCAATACATTTGCCATTCTCGAATGTCTTCCAATCACTGGCCGGCAGTTGGGGACTGGACGATGCCCTCAACGATGACCCTCAAAATCTGGCAGTCTGCACGTGCCACTCAAAGACAGACAGTCCCACACACAGCCGGTACCGACAACCACCGGCGTCGTCTGGATGACATGATACTTCACAGTGCGTGGGCAACCATTTAACCATTCGAATTGCAACATCAGCTGGAAGTGCTCCACTGATCATCCCATAAGCATTAGTTCCCCTGTAACAGTCAGCCAACAGCTAGCAGGCGTCTGTCCCGTCTCACCTGACAGACAGTCACACCACCTGCTGGCGGGTCCTGCTCACACAGACAGTCACACCACCTGCTGGCGGGTCCTGCTCACATAGACATCACACCACCTGCTGGCGGGTCCTGCTCACATAGACATCACACCACCTGCTGGCGGGTCCTGTTCACACAGACAAGCACAGCACCTGCAGGCGGGTCCTGCTCACATAGACATCACACCACCTGCTGGCGGGTCCTGTTCACACAGACATCACACCACCTGCTGGCGGGTCCTGTTCACACAGACAAGCACAGCACTTGCAGGCGGGTCCTGCTCACGCAGACATCACACCACCTGTTGGCGGATCCTGTTCACACAGACAATCACAGCACCTGCTGGCGGGTCCTGTTCACACAGACAGTCACACCACCTGCTGGCGGGTCCTGTTCACACAGACAGTCACACCACCTGCTGGCGGGTCCTGCTCACACAGACAAGCACAGCACCTGCTGGCGGATCCCGCTCACATAGACAATCACAGCACCTGCTGGCGGGTCCTGCTCACACACACAGTCACACCACCTGCTGGCGGGTCCTGTTCACACAGACAAGCACAGCACCTGCTGGCGGATCCCGCTCATATAGACAATCACAGCACCTGCTGGCGGGTCCTGCTCACACAGACAGTCACACCACCTGCTGGCGGGTCCTGTTCACACAGACAAGCACAGCACCTGCTGGCGGATCCCGCTCACATAGACAATCACAGCACCTGCTGGCGGGTCCTGCTCACACACACAGTCACACCACCTGCTGGCGGGTCCTGTTCACACAGACATCACACCACCTGCTGACGGGTCCTGTTCACACAGACATCACACCACCTGCTGGCGGGTCCTGTTCACACAGACAAGCACAGCACCTGCTGGCGGATCCCGCTCACACAGACAATCACACCACCTGCTGGCGGGTCCTGCTCACACAGACAGTCACACCACCTGCTGGCGGGTCCTGATCACATAGACAGTCACACCGCCTGCTGGTGGAACCTGCTCACATCACTTGCTGGCGCGGCCACAACCAGACATGCATTGGCGCTAAAGCAATGTTTGTTCACATTTGAAACAGAAAGAGGGGAAGATACACTTTGTAAACGGTAAATGTGGGCTCCCGGCTCGGAAACCGGACGATGGACGTGGTGAGAAGAAACGGGCTTACTACAAAAGAGAGCATTATCCACGTCATCACCCTGTCCACGACCGACCAGGCCATCTCCCGCGGACGACCACACGACCACACGACCACACGACCACACGACCACACGACCACACGACCACACGACCACACGACCACACGACCACACGACCACACGACCACACGACCACACGACCACACGACCACACGACCACACGACCACACGACCACACGACCACACGACCACACGACCACACGACCACACGACCACACGACCACACGGCCACACGGCCACACGGCCAACCAACGACCACACGACCACCACACGACCACCCGACCACACGACCACACGACCGGCCACACGACCACAGACCACACGGCCACACGACCACACGACCACACGGCCACATGGCCACACGACCACACGACCACATGACAACACAACCACACGACCACATGACCACACGACCACACGACCACACGACCACACGACCACACGACCACACAGCCACACGGCCACACGGCCACATGGCCACACGACCACACGACCACACAGCCACACGGCCACACGGCCACATGGCCACACGACCACACGACCACACGACAACACGACCACACGACCACACGGCACAGTCGGTGCCCACCTACCCTGTCGTCGCGGCCGGCGAACGGCTCGGGGGCGGCGGGCAGCCCGCTGACTCGAGTCGTGCCTCGCAGCTCGACGGTGGCGGCGCCCGCCTCGGTGGCCGTGGCGGGGGCGGCACGAGGCACCTCGGTTGGCGGCAGCGTCGACGGCGACGTTGGCGTGTCGACGGCGACCGGCACGCCGGTGGTCATGTCGCGCGCGGTGCGGCCGGTCACCACCTTGAACGTGGACATGTCGAACTGCGCGTGCACCTGCGCGAGCACACAGAGCGGTGGGTCATTTCGGGTCATCGGGCCGGCGGCGCCGGCTGCCGGGGTGTCGGCAGCCGGCAAATGGCGGGCGGCGGTGTCGGAGTCAGAAGTGCACGCGCAGCAGATGTGTTGGAAGGTGTCGTTGTTGAGACAGTCTACTGCTTTCCCAACGGAATATGGAGCTATTTGGAGCTGTTGGGTCTATGCAACTGAAAACTCCATGATAGTGCATCGGTATGCCACATGTGGAAACCCATAGCCATAGCACAAGTAGTATCAGTTATAAATAATCAGTAATGGATGTAATAATTCCGCTGGACTGTGCGGATCCGACACGGCGCACAGACTGGTCGGTGATTGGCTCGCACGCTATCTGCTGAATGCCTGCATGTCAGGTTTTCAGGGTACTTCGAACGCATGCCACCAGACCGATTTATCAAACACCTGTTGCAACACGCGGGTGTTGATATTGAGCTCGGCGGCGCAGTCGTCCATCTCTGGAGATCTCCGTGGTGTACGGACGGGGTGATGGCTTAAAGAAGCTACAGCTTAAGTTGGCAGCTACAGCTAAAGAAGCTAAGCTAACGTTAGTCTCTTATCATTTTTCAGCTTCCTTGTTCACCAGCATCGACATCATTTGTGAGAAGCTCTTTTCAGGAAATAAAGAGCAATCAGAAAGATGCAAGTAAATGACAAAGGAAGATGACAGAGTTCGAGTATTGGATGATGCTCGAACATTAGAGGTGTGGACGATGCTCGAAATGCCGGAATGAATACGGTTCAAGCAGGAGCGCATAGACACACGGTGTTTGTCATGTGCTAGCTTAATCTCAAGAAACGTAGTCCCAAGTTATCACCAGCACTATATCAGGTGTTATCACGGGACATCACCAGAATGTGTTCTCGAGCACAGAGGTCAGCTTAAATTAGGGACTTCAGGAAGCTCATGGAAAAACGTGGCGATACTCACCATTTATACAAGATGATATCCTCTATTGTTTTAATCATGCGTATCAACTCCAGGTCAAAATACAACCGTCGTACTAAATTCCGTACCGAATATTCGCACCCTGATTGACAACACACACAATGCTATTCTTCACAGAGGGTTGTATGTCAGCCTAGCCTGGCTGACAACGCAATTCAAAGCATGGTCATCGAGATGGCGAAGGCGAGCACTCTGTCGCCAGTTCATCTTACGCACGTCAGCACGTTGAAGGAGGCTCTGCATTTGTCCCGGTAGGGAGGCTCTGTATTTGTCTCGGTAGGGAGGCTGTGTATTTGTCTCGGTAGGGAGGCTATGTATTTGTTCCAGTAGGGAGGCTCTGTATTCCGGGGATTGTCCCGGTAGGGAGGCTCTGTAATTGTCCCAGTAGGGAGGATCTGTGTTTGTCCCGGCAGGGAGGCTCTGTATTTGTCTCAGAAGGGAGACTCTGTATTTGTCCCGGTATGGAGGCTCTGTATTTGTCCCGGTATGGATGCTATATACTTGTCCGGGTAGAGAGGCTCTGTAATTCTCCCGGTAGGGAGGCTCTGTATTTGTCGCGGTAGGGAGGCTGTGTATTTGTCCCGCTGGGGCGGCTCTATTTTCCTGGTAGAGACGATCGGTATTTGTCCCGGTGGGGAGGCTCTGTATTTGTGCCGGTAAAGACGATCAGTATTTGTCCCGGTAGGGACGCTTTGCATTTCTCCCGGTAGGAAGGCTGTGTATTTGTCCCGATGGGGTGAGGTTGGCTGCTGTCGCGCAGCCGTCAGGTGCCAGTGCCGCCCAAACACGTCACGCGCACCATGCAGCCGCCACGTCACCTGCTGGTGACGAGCGTCCCACATCAGGTAGCACATCGACCTCGACCGGGGTCACTGACAGCTCGACTGAGGTCACTGACAGCTCGGCTCAGGTCACTGGCAAGCCGACTGAGGTCACTGGCAGGCCTACACAGATCACTGTCAGCTCGACTCGGCGCGGTTGCGGCTGGCTGGCGGTCGGGCACGGGCGCGCCGGTGGCCGACCCTGTGCCGTTCAGCCTGAGTGGGTGGCGGCGGCTGTGGGCGCGCGCCACAATGGGCAGCCAGTGATGGCGCGCTGATGGCCAGGACGCGACAGTGGTCACCCACCATGGCCCGCTCGGTAGCGCTCGGTAACGCTCGGTAACGCTCGGCAACGCTCGGTAATGCTCGGTAACGCTCGGTAATGCTCGGTAATGCTCGGTGATGCTCGGTAACGCTCGGTAACGCTCGGTAATGCTCGGTAATGCTCGGTAATGCTCGGTAATGCTCGGTAACGCTCGGTAACGCTCGGTAACGTTCGGTAATGCTCGGTAATGCTCGGTAACGCTCGGTAACGCTCGGTAACGCTCGACCGTGGAGGACAGTCGCTGCGACAGTCAGGATCACAGGCGGCGCATGGTTCAGAGGGTGATGCCCTCAACTACATCTCCTGGGCGCTACATAACCAGTAGCAGTTGATACGCCCCTAAGCCCAAATAATTAATCAATCACCTACAGCTCCGATGCGGCATCATCCCACCACAGGAGCAGGCTCGCCTCAGCACCGGGGCAGGCCCCGCCCCACCCACACCACCGGAGCAGCTCCCACCTCCGGAGCAGACCCACTATCGGAACAATCCCCGCCCCACTACAGGAGCAGCCCCGCCTCCAGAACAGCCCCTCTATCGGAACAGCCCCACCCCACTATCGGAACAGTCCCTACCCCATTACAGGAGTAGCCCCACCCCACTACCGGAGCAGGCCCCGCCCCACCCCACCACAGCAGCAGCCCCACCCCACTATCGGAACAGTCCCTACCCCATTACAGGACCAACCCCACCTCACTACCGGAGCAGGCCCCGCCCCACCCCACCACAGGAGCAGCCCCACCCGACTATCGGAACAGCCCCACCCCACTACCGGAGCGGCCAACATCACCGGAGCAGCTTCGCCCATCTCCGAAGCAGCTCCACTCCACTTCTGACAGATTGTGGCCGTGCACTACGAGGAGTATTTACGATGACAAGTGGGCAACATCTAACATCATTTTGAAGAACTTTGTCGCAAGTGACGATGAGGTCAAAATTGGTCTACGCGTGTACATGCACTCATTATTCTGGTGATTATGGACGAAGACAAACATTCACAATGGGGCGGGGGATTTAGTTAGTTAGGCGATTTATTTAGTTACTTATCAGAACTAAAAGTTATGATGAGTGATACGACCATATGACTGTTCTGTCTTCCTGTGGCAATGCTGGGATTTGTTTTCAACTTCAGCAGGACGTTCTGCAGGTCACTCACGACAACTCTGTTTACATGACAGTGTTATGCCTCAGTGCAATTCAACACTCTTTTCGGCTTCCAGCAAAGCAATCAACAATGAAATGATCAGAAAGTCTGAGTCATCTAAGGAAATTTCGGTAGATATGCATTAAAACTGGAAATGGAAAACGGCTATTAGCGGCATGTTCGTTGAAAAAGGTGGAAACAACAGGCCGAATCACTTCCGATGATATATGGGGTGACAGGAGGCAGACCACACGAATCAACTTCCGGTGGTATGTGAGGTGGAGGGAGACAAACCGCACGAATCACCTTCCGATGTTATGTGGGGTGGCAGGAGACTGACCGCACGAATTACCTTCCGATGAT
Source organism: Ashinkailepas kermadecensis (assembly GCA_034440615.1). Lineage (NCBI taxonomy): Eukaryota > Metazoa > Arthropoda > Thecostraca > Neolepadidae > Ashinkailepas > Ashinkailepas kermadecensis. The sequence continues at coordinate 10,785 of JAOTOM010005134.1, read as the reverse complement.
GTACTGCGTGGCAGGAGGAGCTCAGTAATGACAGGGCTGGTGGATTTAACAAGTCAGGAAATTCTCCAAACGGCACGAGTGAACGGCGACATCGCTTCGGCGCCATTACGAGCGATGGAAGTGAACGACCAGAACAATGGTCATTGACGGTGCTGAAATAACGGCCGATTGTTTGGGCTCGCTACCGAAGGGTCCACTTATGAGGAAGTGGACTGTGCACGCACATGTGCGGACCCAGGCACATCGACTGTCGTTTCCGCTATCGTCGCCGCTAGCTATTAGCGTGCCAGGAGTCGTTCGTTTGGACGCAGGGTCGTTCATGACGCTGATGCTGGATGAAGCTGTCACGCACTGCGTGTTCGCCAAAGTGCAACAACACCCGACATGACTTTTTCCTGATAGATGGTGCTACCATTAGGTACATGTTTATATATCATTGATAGGTCAGTACAAATTACACGGCATTTCGCTCCAAAGTGAAAAGGTAAGGTGGTGCATACCCGGCCCGATGGAGTCAGGATCGGACCATTTGGGTCCTGTGAATATGAGCGCGGGCGAAGCCCAAGAGAGTCTTCCACATGTGTGTGCGGTAGCAGCAGTTCGTATGGGCGGCCCTATTCGACCCGGTCCGCCCTGATCTGATTCTGTCCGCCCTGATCTGGCCCGGTTCGCCCTGATCTGATTCGGTCCGGTCCGGACCGCCCGTCACACTTGAACAGCAGCAAATGTGTTGTGACGCATTGACTCCTATGTTTTTATTCGGACTTTCGGAGACTTGCATTGTTCATTTAAGTTGTATTCCTGTTCACCAAAACATTACGTACTCACAATTTTTGCTTTAAAATCGCTGAGTTGCTGCACTTCTTGCATTCCCGCAGCTCGCCGCGTGGATGTTTTTTCGGCCGCTGAGCACGTGATTGCTTCACACCACATGACCTGCCTGCCCCCCGGTGGGTCGGTGCTGGCTTAATGACAGTGTTCTGGAAGATGGAGTACCGAACCGTTGCGCGCGAAACTTTTACGGAAAAACCGGTCGACAGATTGGACTGCAGCAGGCCGTGCCGGCTTAGCATTGTGACAATCCCGCACCGTGCATCCACGAGTGCGACACGTGCACACCCACGTGTGAGACACGTGCACATCCACCTGTGGGACACGTGCACATCCACGTGTGGGACACGTGCACATCCACCTGTGGGACACGTGCACATCCACGTGTGGGACACGTGCACATCCACGTGTGGGACACGTGCACATCCACGTGTGAGACACGTGCACATCCACGTGTGGGACACGTGCACATCCACGTGTGGGACACGTGCACATCCACGTGCGGGACACGTGCACATCCACGTGTGAGACACGTGCACATCCACCTGTGGGACACGTGCACATCCACGTGTGAGACACGTGCACATCCACGTGCGGGACACGTGCACATCCACGTATGGGACACGTGAACATCTACATGTGGAACACATGCACATCTACGTGTGGGACACGTGGACATCCACATGTGGAACACGTGCACATCCACGTGTGGGACACGTGCACATCCACGTGTGAGACACGTGCACATCCACCTGTGGGACACGTGCACATCCACGTGTGGGACACGTGCACATCCACCTGTGGGACACGTGCACATCCACGTGCGGGACACGTGCACATCCACGTGTGGGACACGTGCACATCCACATGTGAGACACGTGCACATCCACGTGCGGGACACGTGCACATCCACCTGTGGGACACGTGCACATCCACGTGCGGGACACGTGCACATCCACGTGCGGGACACGTGCACATCCACGTGTGGGACACGTACATATCTACGTGTGAGACACGTGAACTATGTTCGGCGGACCGGCCAAAGCTGGGCAAGATTGCAGCCGACTTCGGCCGAACCGGATTAGTTTTCTATGCGCTTCACTGACATTGGAGACACTGCTTCCAAAGCCAGAGCTGTCTGCGAAAAAGGGTGCACATACCTCGAATATGCTGCACTGAACTTCCAAAGTTACGTTGTGCAATTGTGCGATTGGTTAATTGCCTGTGCTTCTGTCAGAATTAGACCCATCAAGACAAGGTCTAAAAATGTTGCCAAAAAGGGTCGCGCTCGGTTCACAGTTGTGTGGCGATGAGGGTCAGTTGCCGTCCAATGTCAGATGCTGTACACACAGCCCTGGAGTCCCTCTGTCCGATGTCGTACACACAGCCCGGGAGTCCCTCTGCCCCATGTTGTACACACAGCCCGGGAGTCCCTCTGCCCCATGTTGTACACACAGCCTGGAGTCCCTCTGCCAGATGTCGTACACACAGCCCGGGAGTCCCTCTGCCCCATGTTGTACACACAGCCCTGGAGGCCCTCTGCCCCATTTTGTGCACACAACCTGGAGTCCCTCTGCCCCATGTTGTACACACAGCCATGAAGTCCCTCTGCCCCATGTTGTACATACATCCCTGGAGTCCCTCTGCCCGATGCTGTACACACAGCCCTGGAGTCCCTCTGCCCACCTCCGGATGTTGTACACACAGCCCTGGAGTCCCTCTGTCCCATGTTGTACATACAGCCCTGGAGTCCCTCTGCCCCATGTTGTACACACAGCCCGGAGTCCCTCTGCCCCATGTTGTACACACAGCCTGGAGTCCCTCTGCCCCATGTTGTACACACAGCCCTGGAGTCCCTCTGCCCACCTGCCGATGTTGTACATACAGCCCTGGAGTCCCTCTGCCCCATGTTGTACACACAGCCTGGAGTCCCTCTGCCCACCTCTTGCCCTCATTCGTCCAGCGTCTCCTACTTGTCACGCTCCGGTGGAGATTCTGAGGTTATGCTGGAGCTCACGGATCGGATGATGCGGTCAGCGTGTTCGTCATTATGGCATGGTTTTTACTTTTCCATCGTCGGCATGGTTTTTACTTGGACAGACCACCATGACGCAGCAAGATGGTAATCATGTTTGTATTTCCCTCCGGCGTCGACGGGAAGTGAATGATTTCTGGCGCATGTGTAAATTCCAGGGATTGGCAGGACCATGCCAGCGGCTTTTGGCCGCGGCGGATACGGGTTTGGCGGCATACGACGTGGCTCACAAAAACGATATTTAACTTTTACGACTAAAGAAAAATTAAATGACAGTCAGGTTATGTGGTTGAACAACTTCCCGACACGATTCTACTGAAAGGTGGGTGTGTTAAGCTGCCCTGGGTGGATTCGGCACGCCCGCACTGGAAACGCCCCTGACGACTATCGGCTCTCTTCGTATGTCACCGGATGGGCGCTACATGACCAATGTAGTCGATGCGCCCTAAAGCCCTAATAACTAACTAACTTAGTATGTCACCGGCAGATATGTCAGTGACAACCATCAGCTCTCTTCGTATGTCACCGGCAGATATATTGCCCGTGACAACCATCGGCTCTCTTCGTATGTCACCGGCAGATATATTGCCCGTGACAACCATCGGCTCTCTTCGTATGTCACCGGCAGATATATTGCCCGTGACAACCATCGGCTCTCTTCGTATGTCACCGGCAGATATATTGCCCGTGACAACCATCAGCTCTCTTCGTATGTCACCGACAGATATGTCAGTGACAACCATCGGCTCTCTTCGTATGTCACCGGCAGATATGTCGACAACCATCGGCTCTCTTCGTAAGTCACCGGCAGATACACTGACTGAACTAAATAAAGCGGAATAGTTTGTTCATTCACGGCACGCAATGTCGTAAGTTTGGTGGGAACAGTTCTCGTATGAAAGTCCTGGTGTTGCCATTGGCAGTATCCAAGAGAGTTAAGTGAGAAACTCCGCTTCAGGTAACTCTGAAGAAACACATGTTGACACACACCGACCGAACGACGACAATCTTCTCTGTATTCTTGCTGTTTCCATATGAACACCAGGCAGTGCAAGATGTATGCCAAATTAATTCGGCTCAACACCCACCACCTTGTAGGTGTTACACTGGCTGATAAGATGTGTAATAGCTATGTGGCAATGGACATATTCGACGTCCCAACAAGTAAATAACAAATCGCAAATACCACTTGCGCGCCCAACTCTCCTCCCGCCATATTCGCGTATCTGAAAATACACTTAGCCATGATGACGACTTCTTCAATGGTGATGCAAGCCTGGCAAGCAGCCGACTGACACCGCAGGCTGCACGTGTGACACGATACAGGCTACACGTGTGTCAAGATACAGGCTGCACGTGTGACACGATGCAGGCTGCACGTGTGACACGCACAGACTGCACGTGTGACACGATGCAGGCTGCACGTGTGACACGATGCAGGCTGCACGTGTGACACGCACAGGCTGCACGTGTGAAACGACACAGGCTACACGTGTGACACGATGCAGGCTGCACATGTGACACGATGCAGGCTGCACGTGTGACACGATGCAGGCTGCACGTGTGACACGCACAGGCTGCACGTGTGAAACGACACAGGCTGCACGTGTGACACGACACAGGCTGCACGTGTGACACGATACAGGCTGCACGTGTGACACGACACAGGCTACACGTGTGACACGATGCAGGCTGCACGTGTGACACGACACAGGCTACACGTGTGACACGATGCAGGCTGCACGTGTGACACGATACAGGCTACACGTGTGACACGATGCAGGCTGCACGTGTGACACGATACAGACTGCACGTGTGACACGATACAGGCTGCACGTGTGACACGACACAGGCTGCACGTCTGACACGACACAGGCTGCACGTGTGACACGATACAGACTGCACGTGTGACACGATACAGGCTGCACGTGTGACACGACACAGGCTGCACGTCTGACACGACACAGGCTGCACGTGTGACACGACACAGGCTGCACGTCTGACACGACACAGGCTGCACGTCTGACACGATACAGGCTGCACGTCCGACACGACGCAGGCTCCACTGACCTGGGCGATGATCAGGGTGGCCATCACTCCAACTCCACTGACCTGGGCGATGATCAGGGTGGCCATCACTCCAACTCCACTGACCTGGGCGATGATCAGGGTGGCCATCACTCCCACACCACTGACCTGGGCGATGATCAGGGTGGCCATCACTCCCACACCACTGACCTGGGCGATGATCAGGGTGACCATCACTCCCACTCTACCTACCTGGGCGATGATCAGGGTGACCATCACTCCCACTCCACCTACCTGGGCGATGATCAGGGTGACCATCACTCCCACTCCACCTACCTGGGCGATGATCAGGGTGACCATCACTCCCACTCCACCTACCTGGGCGATGATCAGGGTGACCATCACTCCCACTCCACTGACCTGGGCGATGATCAGGGTGGCCATCACTCCCACACCACTGACCTGGGCGATGATCAGGGTGACCATCACTCCCACTCCACCTACCTGGGCGATGATCAGGGTGACCATCACTCCCACTCCACTGACCTGGGCGATGATCAGGGTGACCATCACTCCCACTCCACCTACCTGGGCGATGATCAGGGTGACCATCACTCCCACTCCACCTACCTGGGCGATGATCAGGGTGACTATCACTCCCACTCCACCTACCTGGGCGATGATCAGGGTGGCCATCACTCCCACACCACTGACCTGGGCGATGATCAGGGTGACCATCACTCCCACTCCACCTACCTGGGCGATGATCAGGGTGACCATCACTCCCACTCCACCTACCTGGGCGATGATCAGGGTGGCCATCACTCCCACACCACTGACCTGGGCGATGATCAGGGTGGCCATCACTCCAACTCCACTGACCTGGGCGATGATCAGGGTGACTATCACTCCCACTCCACCTACCTGGGCGATGATCAGGGTGACCATCACTCCCACTCCACCTACCTGGGCGATGATCAGGGTGGCCATCACTCCCACTCCACCTACCTGGGCGATGATCAGGGTGACCATCACTCCCACTCCACCTACCTGGGCGATGATCAGGGTGGCCATCACTCCCACTCCACCTACCTGGGCGATGATCAGGGTGACCATCACTCCCACTCCACCTACCTGGGCGATGATCAGGGTGGCCATCACTCCCACTCCACCTACCTGGGCGATGATCAGGGTGACCATCACTCCCACTCCACTGACCTGGGCGATGATCAGGGTGGCCATCACTCCCACTCCACCTACCTGGGCGATGATCAGGGTGACCATCACTCCCACTCCACTGACCTGGGCGATGATCAGGGTGGCCATCACTCCCACTCCACCTACCTGGACGATGATCAGGGTGGCCATCCCTCCCACTCCACTGACCTGGGCGATGATCAGGGTGACCATCACTCCCACACCACTGACCTGGGCGATGATCAGGGTGACCATCACTCCCACTCCACTGACCTGGGCGATGATCAGGGTGGCCATCACTCCCACTCCACTGACCTGGGCGATGATCAGGGTGACCATCACTCCCACTCCACTGACCTGGGCGATGATCAGGGTGGCCATCACTCCCACTCCACTGACCTGGGCGATGATCAGGGTGACCATCACTCCCACTCCACCTACCTGGGCGATGATCAGGGTGACTATCACTCCCACTCCACCTACCTGGGCGATGATCAGGGTGGCCATCACTCCCACTCTACCTACCTGGGCGATGATCAGGGTGACCATCACTCCCACGGAGGTGCAGAGCTGCGGCATGTTGTCAGCTGCAACACAGAGACCTGGTTACTGATGTCAGAGGCGGCGGGGCACCCCCTCCCCTCATCACCCCCACCACACCCTCCCCAAATGGCGGCAGCAATGCTGCACGTAGCCAGCTCCGGCACCTCAATCAAGCATATGTGGAAGGTGTGATGATGCATGTGCTGGAGCATATGTGGAAGGTAATAGTGTTGCATGTGCTAGAGCATATGTGGAAGGTAATGGTGTTGTGTGTGCTAGAGCATATGTGGAAGGTAGTATGTTGCGTGTACTTGCACACTCCTGTTATTTGCATTGCACTATTAATTAAAGCTGGCGTGGGACCATGGGAATGGCAGTCCTCGAATTATTTTAATCTTCTCTAACTACAAGCATGGTAGCTACCTTAGCCGATTTACAATTGTCCACTGATGCCTCAATGAGGGTTGGGTTAGTCCTGACACGCTGTCTTCACTTGTCCCAGCGTAGGATGCCCACGACAAAACGAGCGTGTCGTCCACATACCTCCACTAAAGCGTCTGACGATGTCAGAGTGCGTCGTCCACACACCGTCACCAAGGCGTCTGACAATGTCAGAGTGCGTCGTCCACACGCCGCCACCAAGGCGTCTGACGGTGTGAGGGTGTCACACAGAGATGCACAAAACGTTACGAATGTCACCTACAAGCATTGCAACCCATAAATCTGTCACATTTCGAAACTTTTGGATTTTACCTAACCTACTCCATATGCCCGAAGCTGGCAGGGGCTGGCAGGTGCCCGTCGTACGTCGTTTCCCATACAAACGTTTGAGAACTGCGCCGCAATCGAACCATATCAACTGTCGCGGCGTATCTGTGACAGCCGGCTGCGCCATGGTTCAGCCTAATGGAGCTGGCTGCGTGCAGCCGATATTGTGCACCGGGATCTGTCCCAATAGAGTTAGTGCTGCCAAATGTCCTGTTCCGAAATTGCAGTGATAACTTACCGAAATATAAGCGAATAGTTTGTGAAATAACCCAAAAATATACTGTACATGAAATATTTTGGCGTTAAAATGTCTTTCCTGAAGTGATATATCTTCTTTATGCGGTGAATACTTTTCCTTCTTCGAATAATGATTATCTGTCACAACAACGGCACAGTTTTAGCCAATATCTGTCACCTACGCTGGTAGGCGAGTTGGCATGTTTGTGCACATACCGCCACTAAGGCGTCTGACGGTGTGGGGTTGCACCGTCCACATACCGCCACTAAGGCGTCTGACGATGTGACGCCTCTCCAGCCGCCTCAGCGTGGCGCCGATCGTCATCCCGGCCACACCACGTCAGGCGGCACCGTCCAACGCCTGGTGTGTCGGTCTGCGCCCTGCGGCAACGCCCGTCGCTCGCCCGCAGGCGAAGTCGCCATCACCAGGAGGCGCGAACAGGGACAATCAAGGCGGAGCGCGCGCGCGCGCCGCGGGGTGCCGTGGTGCACGTTCTGCCGACTAAGACGTCTGTGCGGTGGATTGGACCACCTGCGGCTCTGCGTGTGTGATTTCCGTGACCAGCGGCGGACCACCGGTCATCATCCGCAGAACGGTCAGATACCGTCTCGAATCCGAGCGGTCTTTATCCGCCGTCCACGGCACTTAAGTAGTGTATTGCGGGTGTGTTAGCTCGCCGACCTGATGTTTCACCGTCCATGCTATTCGAGATCACGAGAGTTGTGGGCCGGATAATGCTCCATGCCATGCTCCGAATTCGTGTGATTCACCCTGCCACGCATGCCAGCCTGCGCCTGTCAGGCGGAGACGGCTGCGCCTGCCAGGCGGAGACGGCTGCGCCAGCCCTGGCACGCACCTGTGTCTTTCACATGCTCAATCACCGTTTGTCTGGTGTGAGCACCCGTTTACGGCGTGTCGCTCCCACGCCCGGTGCGCCTGATGATCCGTGCTGTGCGCCGTGCAACGCCGCCCGGCCAATTTCGGTGACCGGCTGAGGTCGTGTGCTCGACCGCCACCATGTGAGTGCGCCGCCCACCGTCACCGCCGACTGTCGGCGCTGACGGCGCCGACGGCTGCTGTGGCTTTGACCGCAAAACACGCCATGTCATTTGTCAGAGCCGACACCTGCTCGGAGAACGTGACGCGACATTGGGAGAATGGCCTTTCCTTTCGCCGTCAGGTGTGCTGGTCACGTGATTACGGTGATGCACTAGGATGGCTCGCCTGTCTGTGACCACAAGGCATGGCAAGTCATTTGTCACTTGACTATGCAAAGTGGAGAGAGCTTGATGTGGCCTGCGTTGCCGCTATTGATGTCCGTGTGACGATTAACAAGGTCCGTGGTGTTCATTGATGTTGGTGTGACGATGAACAAGGTTCGTGTTGTTTATTGATGTCAGTGTTACAATTAACAAGGTCCGTGGGGTTCATTGATCTTGGTGTTACGATTAGCAAGGTCTGTGGTGTTCTTTGGTGTGAGTGTGCGTGCATAGGATTATGGCAAATTATCCGATGATATAGAACTTTCTATCGCAAACGTTGCCCACGATAAAAAGAAATTGGAACGCTTACGGCTTAGGACGGATCAAACGCTAACATAATTTGTGGGTACATCGAAGAGAATGGAGGAAAGGATGTGGCAGGAAACCTACTTGACATGCAGTGTGTTATTAAGAGTTATCAATGCAATGCATGCAGTGATAATTCAGATAGAGTATGTGCCGTGTGGCAGACGTTTCACCTATACTCTCCAACTGCAGTGATAATTCAGTTAGTGTGTGCCGTGTGGCAGACGTTTCACTAATACTCTCCAACTGCAGTGCTTTGCTTGCACCGGATGCGAGTGGCTAAGTAACTAATTACTATCCTCAATCTTACAACCTTCCTGCACTGTGCTCTACGTAAACTGAGCAAAAAAATATGACGAAGGAAATTAAATGGTCGTAAACCATGTGAAACGTGGTGAGATCGCTTTTAATGAAAATGACAACCGGACACATGTGCACCTGCGTGTGCATGTGTGCACGTGATATTCATTCCACCTGAGCCAGTCCGTTCCCAGGAGTTCCCTGGTCACGGCAGACGAGTGGACGCTCTTGTTGTTTTCCCTGTGAATCAAGCATGCGCTCTCACGAACATGAAGCCAACCATTGCGATGTAGAGTGACTTTCGCTTTCAGCGTGACGTCATGAGTGCCCAGGTGTCATAATAATCATTATTCCTCATGATACGTGTCATAAAGTTAAAACCAAACCGTTCTTCGAGCATTACAGATGGATTTATGAAATAAGGTGATAGATACGGGTGAGCAAGATTACGGTGGCAATACAGCTATTTCCCTAGCATCTTGTAATATTTTAACCATGCCTTGCGTTTTTTTTTCTTCAAACAATGCAGCACAATCGCATCGATGTCAGCAGGGGTGATTAAAAAATGTAATTAGCAAAATGTTCAAGCATCGCGCTAGCATATAGGTAGTGCGCTGTTTCCAAAATATTAACCCAACATTTTAGTTGCTTTACAAAATATAAAAGTCTACAAGTGTCTTTTTGCACACAGGCGATCCTATGCTGTTCGGGGAATTACTGCGCATGCACATGGTAATGTCGTCGGACGCCCATATATGTTAGTCCCTCGCCGGTACCTCCGTGGAAGTAATCTGCGTGTTCATTGCGTCGTACTGAGCGGTCTCTGTGTTCATCACATTCTCCCGGCATTGTCCCCATTTCCCTGTATTTTCCCATTTTCCCGGGTCCCCATTTCCTGCATTCCCCACACTGCCCCCATTCCCCTGTATTCCCCACACTGTTCCAATAACCCTGATACCAAATTATCACCGACTACCGTGGCTCTTTCATCTCTGGCAGTCTGCGCCGTGCCGGTCCCATCGCGTCAACACCCCAACCTCACGGACGGACGGCGGCCGAGCCAGGAGCCGGCGGCTGTCGACAGGTACCCCCGGGCGCGGCGGCAATTGGCCTCGGCGCCGGTAACCCGCCGGTGTGTGCAAATGCAGCGCAGCGGCCGCCGGTCTCCCACGGGCCGACGGCGGCAGGAAGCGGGCCGGAAAACTGCCGGCGCCCGGTCACGACCGCTCTGTTAGCGGCGTCCAGCGGCCGCGCAAAAAGCGCGACGCGGCCTCCGA
>JAOTOM010005133.1:1090000-1115184 GCA_034440615.1 Ashinkailepas kermadecensis | reverse complement strand
TCTCTCTCCACCTCATGTCGGAGCTCTAGTCGTTCCGGTTTCAGACTGGATGTTCCGTGTGGCCATCATCACGTCCCCTTTGCCGGGTTTTGATCCTCGGCCGAGGACCTGAGCTGGCGTTGCGGTCGCGCCCCTCCACGGACCGTGGCGCTGGCCCAGCACGCCACTGGAGTGCTGTGCCTCCTCCTACTCGACCGCACCCACTCGTCGGGGTCGCGTCCCTCCACGGACCGCGACAAATCCCAGTCGGTCGGCCGTCCGGCGTCCTGAAATTGATTATTTTTGTAAAGTGGTGGAAGAGGAGAGTGATATCAAAAAGGTCAACTGATGTAAAAAAGTGCAAATGTTTATGCATACTGCCTATTGATGAACTCCTTTTTATGTTATATTCTATCGTCCGTTCTACGTCTATCTACCTTCGTTGAATGATGATGATGATTGATGATGGGATATCAGTAGTGCGTCTGCTGCCTTACCAGTCAACCGTGCTGCTGCCAGAAGCCATACGCGCTTATAAACACGAAAGTATCACTTATAGCCTGCAGCGAAAAGGCAAAATTAGCACTAAGTGATGTCAAAAAGATGAATTGATGTCAAAACAATGGTAACTAAGTGTGGGTCTCCACTCAAATTTCCGAATTTCAGGGCACTTCGGCCGTCTCACAGCGTCCGAGTCGCAGGGACGCACACACGGCGCGGCCGGATATTTACTGCAGCTGCCGCCTTAGGCAACTTCCCTGATGAACCTCAATGCCCGCGAAACACACGAAACCAGACCAACCCACATTGTCAGCAGTACAACTCAACTATTGGACGGCTATTATCAGAATAGCCTTGAACCCAAACTGCGGGTACCCCTACATCACCAGCTAATGCAATTGCTTGCTATTTTCAACCACATCAGAACGTGTGACGAAGTCTGACATGGTTAGGCAAACAAATTATCTCGTTTTAATTGCATCAAGAACGACATAGGCTGCTGCAAGCAACGCGATGTCCGTTCAGCGGCCCATATGCAAGCCATGCTGAGAGTGCCCAATGAGATGCCTAAGTGAGAGATGCTTGCGGAACTGCATTGGCAGCACTCTACCAAGAATTGTACAGTTCCGAGTGCAACGGAAATAGGCATGAGGGTCGCTGATTGTGCAAGATCCCCGCTGGTCTTGTAAATTGGATGCCTTCGCAAGTCAGGCACCAATTCAGTCGGCAGGCAACAGTTCATTATTGCCAATATGACATGACTGTACGAGTGCCAATATGACATGTGAAGACACCGTGTGACGCAGAGCAGCGGCGGCCGATCTGTACCACAGCGGCGGCCGATCTGTACCACAGCGGCGGCCGATCTGTACCACAGCGGCAGCCGATCTGTACCACAACGGCAGCCGATCTGTACCACAGCGGCGGCCGATCTGTACCGCAGCGGCAGCCGATCTGTACCACAGCGGCGGCCGATCTGTACCGCAGCGGCAGCCGATCTGTACCACAGCGGCGGCCGATCTGTACCACAGCGGCGGCCGATCTGTACCACAGCGGCGGCCGATCTGTACCACAGCGGCGGCCAATCTGTACCACAGCGGCAGCCGATCTGTACCACAGCGGCAGTCGATCTGTACCACAGCGGAAGCCAATCTGTACCACAGCGGCGGCCGATCTGTACCACAGCGGCAGCCGATCTGTACCACAGCGGCAGCCGATCTGTACCACAGCGGCAGCCGATCTGTACCACAGCGGCAGCCGATCTGTACCACAGCGGCAGCCGATCTGTACCACAGCGGCAGCCGATCTGTACCACAGCGGCGGCCGATCCGTACCACAGCGGCAGCCGATCTGTACCACAGCGGCAGCCGATCTGTACCACAGCGGCAGCCGATCTGTACCACAGCGGCAGCCGGTCTGTACCGCAGCGGCGGCCGATCTGTACCACAGCGGCAGCCGATCTGTACCACAGCGGCAGCCGATCAGTACCACAGCGGCGGCCGATCTGTACCACAGCGGCGGCCGATCTGTACCACGGCGGCGGCCGATCTGTACTACAGCGGCAGCCGATCTGTACCGCAGCGGCAGCCGATCTGTACCGCAGCGGCGGCGATCTGTACCGCAGCGGCAGCCGATCTGTACCACAGCGGCGGCCGATCTGTACCGCAGCGGCGGCCGATCTGTACCACAGCGGAAGCCGATCTGTACCACAGCGGCGGCCGATCTGTACCACAGCGGCGGCCGATCTGTACCGCAGCGGCGGCCGATCTGTACCACAGCGGCGGCCGATCTGTACCACAGCGGCAGCCGATCTGTACCGCAGCGGCAGCCGATCTGTACCGCAGTGGCAGGAGCTGTTTCACACTTAGTATGCCGGACACGGACAGATACTGGCGTGTGATCGATTTTTGTTCAAGCCAAGCGGTGCCGAATCGCCACATGAGGGGCAGTAAATCCCGATGTGGTTTACGTACATTCCAAGCAGGTCTTAAGTCGCTGTTAAGCTCATGCTTGGCTGTCCGCGCTTTCCGTGATGACGTACGTGCTCTTCGTGATAAGTTTCAGCCGATTGGATAAGTATGGAGTGGGCCCCATTGGCGCCCCACTTACCCAACTTACATGAGCAGCGAAACTTCTAAATATGATGCGTTTAGGAAGACTTTGGGAAATATTGTTCTTGTAAAGGGACTTCCGAGATATCAACGATCCGAAAGTTTAAAAACATTGCGCACATTTTCCTAATCGCACCGTATATTCGGAAGTTTTACTGCTCATGTAGACGGGATGAGCGACAATACGGTGAACTTGGAGACAACCCCGGCCGGCCCCGGAATCCTCCAGAACCTGCAGAAAGCATGCAGAAAACTTCACGCGGAAGTAAAACACGATGCAAAATTTTAACTTCATCGGCGTTCTTGACGTGATGCATGAAGACTAGCAACTTGATTATGGCTTGGGAGCAGCAACGTTCCACGCTTTGAGGTTCGGGACCAAAATCTCTCGCTCACGAAGCACTCAGAAGGCTGGATTTTGCTTTGCCAGAGCAGAGCATGTGCCTTAATCCGTGGTGAAATATAAGTCCGAACAGCAGGGAGGACGGCACGAAGGTCGGCATCTCAGCGTGATAAGCTCAGTCTGCCGAATGTGTGCTCATTCCAGTTTCTTTTTTTTCGGTAGCAATGATTATCAGCGGTAGGCGCAACTGTTTACCTCTAAACATGTATGAGCTCCTGCTGCTAGCTTCTACGTGAAGGGTGTGTAATTTTGCATTAATGCAGCACACATTTCAAGTTCTAGTCTGTGGTGGTTCCGTCCTTCACACCGGGTACGCATCCGGAAATGTGACCAACAAGTGCACATCTGCAGCCACAATACCTATGTTATCACTTGATAGCATATCTACAAATGTGAGTCACATGTGGTGCTGACTGGAAAACGACATTTCACTAGCTTGCATCTGCTGCCATTTTCACTGACAACCCGGCAAGCACGTCGAAAACGTACGGGTTTTCCGGCCCGGCCACGTGCAGTGGAGTCCGGATCTTACGATGCCAATGCTGGCAAGGCTCCACTTCATCCGGACCCATTCATGGCGTCCGGATCCACTTCAAGCACTAAGCTAGCGCCACTTCCACTTCCACTTCAAGCACTAAGCTAGGAGTATACTGATCTCAATTTGCTATCTGAACTCGTCTCTTCGACAAGGCGACGGATGGCCTCTGTCCGGTCAGTGCGGAGCGCGCGCGACTCCAGATCAGCGCCCCAGCTGCCCGCACACAGCTGGTGCATTTCGCTGTCCTGCTGTTGTGCTGGCGACAGCAGACACACACGCTGCTCGACGCTCCGCCACGATCTGCCTGGCCGCTTCAGTCGCAAGTGTGCGGCAGGATTTCCGACTTCGGCAGACGTGATGGAACGACGCAACGCAGCGTGTTGGCGAGGTTGTGCACCAGACGGCCGGTGTGCTCCTCAGGGCTGGAACTGGCCAACGACGGTGTCCGGCCGCTGTCTGCCGGCATTCGACTGAGCCGACCGACGCTCACTTACCTCCGGCTGGTGGTGGGGGTGGGCCGTGGCCGCTGTCGTGTTCGACCACGACCGCACCTCTGTCCGCAGCGGTGCGCTCGCAGAGCGGCGACAGTGAAGCTGTGGGAGCCGTAGTCGCTGTCCGCAGCGGTGTGGTCACAGAGCGGCGACAGTGAAGCTGTGGGAGCCGTAGTCGCTGTCCGCAGCGGTGTGGTCACAGAGCGGCGACAGTGAAGCTGTGGGAGCCGTAGTCGCTGTCCGCAGCGGTGTGGTCACAGAACGGCGACAGTGAAGCTGTGGGAGCCGTAGTCGCTGTCCGCAGCGGTGTGGTCACAGAGCGGCGACAGTGAAGCTGTGGGAGCCGTAGTCGCTGTCCGCAGCGGTGTGGTCACAGAGCGGCGACAGTGAAGCTGTGGGAGCCGTAGTCGCTGTCCGCAGCGGTGTGGTCACAGAGCGGCGACAGTGAAGCTGTGGGAGCCGTAGTCGCTGTCCGCAGCGGTGTGCTCGCAGAGCGGCGACAGTGAAGCTGTGGGAGCCGTAGCTGTACGTCTCGACTACTGAACTGACTGCTGCATCTGAACTGTTGGCGAAGACGATGTCTACAGTTGACCAAGATGGATGATAAGTGGGTCCGCTGGACTTCGTCAACAGTATACGCAATGAATGGCGGTGTACCAGCTCCAGTAGTCGTGCGACAGTCGATGCAGTAGCAGCAGTGGACGTCCAGTAGTCCATGCAGCAGCGCCAGTCACAGTTCCAACCACCCCATACCACCACAAATACTCCGGCCTCGTCAGAACATCCGGGGAGCATGTGATGCATCTGTCCGTCGAAACCATTGCGACCAGCTGATCCGGCCTACAGTTCGAACTGCTTAAAATCAAGCTGCTTTGGCGTCCACCGACAGCTGTAGCCATTACGCAGTCGTCCGCCACCTCCGAAACGGCACCCGATTGGCATTGAGCTGTTTGCGGAGTGGAGCGAGTCCGCGCAGCAAACACCACTGCGTCACACCTGGTCGCGGATAACGTCTGCGCCGGCGAGCTCATTGCGCCTTCACACGACAGGGTGCCTCACCACAGCGGACACCATCGATCCGAGACTGTGGATCCGGCACCGTCGATCGAGACTGTGGATCCGGCATCGTGGATTCGATACTGTGGATCCGGCATCGTCTGTCTGATACTGTGGATAGGCACCGTCGATCCGATACTGTGGATCCGGCATCGTCGATCCGATACTGTGGATAGGTACAATATATTTTTTATTATATACATTTTATTATAAATAACAGACAATAATGCTAAACTTTCATTAAATAGCCATTTTGGTTAAATTTATGTTTGTATCTAGGTTCACAGATATTCGACGTTAAATTCTTTTCTTCTCAAAATAAATTTGTATTCATCTTTAAAATTTTTAAAAACAATAAGGTATAAAAAATGCATATTCTAAACAATGCATATTTATAAGCAATTATCAAATACAATTTGAAAAATAGTAATTTACCAGCAAGCAGATACAAGTAATTTACAATTTTTAATTAATAAAAATAACATCGTAACTATTTATAAGACTATATTATAGTTACAAATATCAGCTTCAAACTTATACTCGGTTCGTTTTTATAATAAAACGACGTTACACTTTACCGCCTCTTGGCAACAAAAGGGTCAAATAGGTTGCTTCACAGCACTAACTATAACATACAATCAATTTTTATTTAATATTAAAGTTAATAACAAGGTAAACTGCTTTTCCTATTTTCATATGCTATAACAAAGTTGGTAAATTAATTTTACAAATATTAAATTTTCGTTTTAAAACAAAAATATTACATAATTAAATTAATATAAATTTTATACTACAATTATTTTTTTTTTTTTAATATTTTTTTTTTAAAAAAATATTTTTTTTTATATCTTTTTTTTTTTTTTTTTTTTTTGTTTTTGTTGGTGGTTTTTTTTTGTTTTTCCCCCCATTTTTTTTTGGGGGGGGGGACCTCTTTTCCCCCCTGGTCCGCCGTGTGGCGTCGATTCGATGTTGTGAATTTGGCACCGTCGATTTGATTATGTCGACCGGCACGCACCATCGATCTGATACTGTGGATCCAGCACCGTTGATGCGATACTGTGGATCCGGCACCGTTGATCCGAAACTGTGGATCCGGCTGCCGACTTCGGTCAGGCTCAGGTGCAGGTCGCGCTGTCCTTGGAATGGGTCGTGATAAGCAGTGGCTACAACTGCTGACGCCCGGTTTTCGCCTCACGTCGCACCTTGCACCTCGTGTGAAGCCACCTAAGTGTTTCTTTGTCGACGGAGAGCTGGCGAACATGGTCGCCTATGCGGCCCCGGCTGAAGTCTCTCGCAGCGCAGCCAGTCATTTTCTCTTCAATACGGTCGGGTGTTGGGAGCGTCGCTTTTCTCAGAAGTGGGCGAAATGTTGCGTTAAACTTATATGGCTCCAGACATTAGGGCTAATTCGCTTTTAAGAGCGGCACCGGCAGACGCGAGGCATTTTCGTCAGAACGTTTTACCACTGGTGATGGTAGCTGAGTACTTCTAGCTAAGTAAACAGGTGCTTGATGCTGCCAACAATTCCCAATGTGAAGGCTTGGATGAAAGCCTTCTTGTTTTACGAGGATACGGGAAGTTCTTCCGAAGGTTATTTAAACTATTTATTAAATAATGTGTGTCTTGAGTACAATTTACGACGAACGGCAGCTTCCCCAATTCGACAACTCGCGAACTAGTTGTAGCATTGCTTTCGTTAGATTAACCCTGGCCTTTGGGACAATCTTGAGCACGATTGAAATCACATGAAAAGGTATTTACTACTGTATCTCTTGGTCAAGATTATTGAGTGAGGACAGGAAATGGACACAAAAACAGCGAGAGCCTTCACACACAATTGATTAAAACCATCACATTTACACTCCAAAGTAGCTTTCCACCACAGATGAACGATTACGTTCTTACGGGCACCGTCTACCGGAAATTTAACACCAACAGTGATTTCGGGAGAGGGGAGGAGTCTACCACCATGTCTACTGAGATTTGTACATGGAATATATTCACTGTTCGTGCTAACCGGGTGATACACCCGGCGTTTCGTAGCAGATCAACACAAGCAATACCACCACGAGGTCTCCGTCCCGCAGTCTACTGAAACGACGGATAATGTCTCTCTGTACATACAGGTGCTTCCAGAGCAGGTCAAACTATGTGTATGGCGCGTCAAACGAGGATAGCCTGCGAGGATAACCTGCGAGGATAGCCTGCGAGGATAGCCTGCGAGGATAGCTTGCAAGGATGGCGTGCAAGAGCAGCCTGCGAGGATAGCCTGCGAGGATAGCCTGCGAGGATAGCCTGCGAGGATAGACTTAACGGATGTAGCTTGCAGTATTCGGCAATTGACTACTTTGGGGTTCTTAACGGCTGAAATCTTTGGCAGGTAGCTGAGCTAGTCAGGAACCTGCTAAAAGCTTGACGCGTCTGTGACATCATTCACTTGGGGACTTCATCACATGAAAGCGAAATGCGCACGTATTGGTAGCCCATGTGCAAATCGACCGTCGGGATTATTATGTTTAAACCAGCGTGCTCCCGACAAAAAGTTGTGACAAAAAGACAGAAAATGTACTGGCTAAAGAGGCTGCAAGGGGTAGGGTACACTGAGATGTGGGTGAACGTGAAACTACGCAAGGGAGAGTGGAGTATTCAACTAGATTCACTTCGTACCCAGCCAATGTTAAAGTACTTGAGACATCCTACTTTGAATTGCTTTGAACTGCGTGTTCACCGAGACAGCTTTACAGCATAAGAGCTCATGCCAGCTGGAGTTCTGCTCAAGCTCAAGCTCTGTAAACCTTCAACTCATCACTCAATCGCTTAATGTTCATTCAATGTTCCGGGAACGAGCCTTTCCGTTGCGAGAGTTCCGGGTGAGTTCCGGGAGAGTGCGCCGTCGCCACGATCACACCATGTGTGACCTAGACAAGCGGATGAAGTTGCGCTCCCAGCTAGTTTTAATGGCCCACCAAGTAATTGGGTCACACGTCTCAACTACTTGGTCAAGGCCAAGACAATTTATTTTGGTCGCTTCGCGGAATGGACACTTATGAGTTGCTTTCAACGCTGTAAAGATCCGTTCTTGCTATTCTATGCCGTTCGTGTGAAGCATGGCATTTTGCTGAGGGTGTGTCACACATGTCACCCAGTCGCCGGGCTGTATCAGTCGCCACCCATCTGCTGAGGGCGCGTCACACATGTCACCCAGTCGCCGGGCTGTATCAGTCGCCACCCATCTGCTGAGGGCGCGTCATACATGTCACCCAGTCGCCGGGCTGTATCAGTCGCCACCCATCTGCTGAGGGCGCGTCACACATGTCACCCAGTCGCCGGACTGTATCAATCGCCACCCATCTGCTGAGGGCTCATCACACATGCCATCCATCTGCTGAGGGCGCGTCACACATGCCACCCAGTCGCCGACTAGGGTAGGTGCTTAGTCGGCATAGGCTAATGCGACCCCGAGGTGGGTGGGGGCGGAACCCCCCCCCCCAGTGATCTGCAAATTTCTTCATTTTTTGGGGGCAAAGCACACCGATCCCGACCAAGTTCCTTGTTCTCGTGTCCGTCTTGCCGCCGTCGTCCCCCAGTGAAAATGTCTTAAAGCATACCCTGCGACAACTGCAAAGAATGTCTTGTGATGAAGGCTGCTAAGACGCAAAAGTAAAAGACCAGTTGTTAATCTGATTCAAGGCATTTAGACTTGAAATACAAACAGTCATTGACGCTTTCAAAAGCGTGACAGTTGGTATAGACTAAGTGGGGACCAAGTGGGGCCGGGTCGCTCAGATGGACTTGGCTTCGTATATACACGGGAGTAGACTCACTGGGGCTTCGCCCTCGCTTGTAGTAACGCACACACACACACACGCACACACACACATAGACATATATATATATATATATATGCAAGGTGTCAGGTGCTTAAAATAATCGCTGGCCTAAGTGCATCAGTTTCCTTTTTTTCAGCCAGATTAGGTCACCGTGTGAGGACAGCTACACCCATGGCAAGGTTCAGGCAGTTCCCCTTAGGGAAAATTGGTGTGCTTTTGCATGCCATTTTTACTTTTGCAATTGATTACCGCCAGGTTGTGGAATAATGCTACTTAACCTCTTGTCGACAAAGCGGAACCATATTCGCATCTTAGAAATTGCTCCACACAAGATCTTTCAATTTTCCCCACGGTAATCCTTTCTGACAATCAAAGACGCGTTCTGTATGTGGTTTGATTATTTAATGGCACATCTCTCATGTCTCTATGTTTCAAGTGTGCACTGAAGTAAACTATGCACAAGGCAGATCCGGTACCGGTAGGTGGTGAAAACTGCAAAACTATTCAGTATTGTAGCTGTCACCACTTGAGGTAAATCGTGTGCGTATTTTCGGCCTTCACCTTACCAGTAGCTTGGTCTCCGTCTGCAAAGCTGGAGCTTGTAGTGTGTGTTAAAAAGCAAACACCCGCAATTAATAGATCAGTGTTCAGCTACCCCTGGTGTTCCCAGCCCCTCCCAATAAGTATTTAAATATTCCGGTGTTTGTGGAGGATGCAAATTTCATAAAGCAATTCCTCGGATACATATATATATATATATATTTTTTTTTTAATGAGGAACGCTTCTCACTCCCCCTCCCAAAGCGCACTAAAATACACCAGCCTTGCCCTAAAAAAGAACAACTTGAGGTTGACTCTCCTCACGGAGCATGAGTAGCAATGGAACTAAAATGTTATCTCTCACCATCTATGCATGATGTGTCAGCCTTTATACCGTAGATGTGCTGCAATTTATTGCTTGAAATCCTGTGGTAATATTCTTGGATATCATGAGGAATACTTGCATGCGAAAATTACCTGGATGATTGCGAAACGAAGGATGGGGAGGGTGAATCTATGCCAAACCTAGTGTTATTTACAGTGCTTTCCGCGATAACTAATTTTCGGACCTGCGATAACGATAAAACGATAAGAAAGGTTTGCGATAACGATAAACGATAAACGATAAAAAATTTTCACAAAATTAACAGCGATAGCGATAAAACGATAACGATAATTGTTTTTTTTTAACAGCGATAACGAAACGATAAACGACCTCTGGAGGCTAGGATGTCACCTTTGGCACTTGGCGACCTGATATGGGGTCACCGACCTTCCTAGGGTCATTTTTGACGCTGAATTCGAATTCAGCACCCAAAAGTATCCCCTAGACCTCAAAATGGGGTAATCGGCCCCCTTTTGAAAATCGACTTCGTGACCTCTGACCTTTGACCCTGTATATCTCGTGACCCAGCAGACATACGATGATACAATTGGTACCAACCGATAGCTAACATTCCAAGGAACGTTTTCAGTGCTCAATTGTTGCGCTCACATGCATATTGTTCGCTTTACTGCCGAATTCGTCCAGAATATACGCGATTTTCAGTGGCACGGAGTCCGCCCCTGACCTATTTTCACGTCCAAAATCAAGGTCCAAAACAGAGTACAAATAGCATTAGTGTTTACAAGAAATGGACGCGTACAGATGCTGGTGTTGCATACCTGGCACCATGCAAACCCCAGCTGCCATGCAGCCCCGTCGCTGAGGGGCACTGATTCCGACTCACCAAGATGACCAAGCGCCGCAAAAGCGCAGTACACTCAGCGGCCGCTTGTACACTCAGCGCCGTGGACGCATTCAGTCCGCCGCTTTGTTGGATGATGGTTCGGTGCTTGAGACATCTGGCCCAGCTACAGACCAATTATAGGCTACTTTAACACATTGTCTTCAATAGGTACCTACTTATTGTATATCCCAATATTCGCCAATGTCCAAGACAACGCTTAGCACAGTGGAAGTACATATATTCTGTCACTCCGTAAGTACCGACATACCGGCAGAAGTAATTATATTTTCGACGCAACCACTTTCGATAAACCCTCGTACGTCATGCGTAACGTCGTCTGTTTTGCGGCGCGAGGAATATGCTTTTGACAAACCCTCGTATGTCCATCGTCCCTACCAGTTCTTAAAGGTTTTATGTAAATAAGCCTCAATCAATAACTACAAAATCTTATTTCAAATTCTTTATACTGAGTAAACAATTTTATTTTCAAACGATAATGAAATAATAAAATTATCTCAATTATGATTAACTTTGAAGATAGGCTAATATTAACTTGAAGATATGCATAGTTGCCAGATATGCGGGAGTGTAGAACAATGCCAGTTCTTAAAGGTTTTTTGAAAATAAGCCTCAATCAATAACTACATGTTATTTCAAGTTCTTTACACTGAGTACAGAATGCTATTTTCAAATGATAATGAAATAATCCAATTATCTCAATGACGATTAACTTTGAAAATAGGCTTATTTTAACCTGAAGATTTGGATAGTTGCCAGATATGCGGGAGTGGACCCCCCTGTGACTGACCTCTGCCCGGCCCGCCGCGCAAATTTATACCACCCGTCGGCCGTCTGACAGATCTGTACACTTAGCAGATGGCAACAGGTTGCGCACACACACTGTCGCGCGGCATACACTGTCGATCGTCTTCCATTTTTCCATCATCCTGTTTTACATTTTATCGTTTATCGTTCATAATTTTTGGAACTTGCGATAAGTAGATGAGCGATAATTTTGAAAATTTAGCGATAAACGATAACGATAACCGATTTACTTAACAGCGATAATTATCGTTTATCGTTTATCGCTCATCCTATCGCATGCGGAAACCACTGGTTATTTACCACTCCCTTTGGACAAGCATCGGAGACCACTGGCGACTATGTCGCAAGCTTTCCCGTCGATGAGAGCATAACACGAATTGGATATCCGCACGGATATCCGCATGAATATCCGCACGGATATCCACACGGATATTCGCTTGGTATGTATAACGGATCGGATCGGATGGAGTTTGTTGGAAAGAAACGGATGCGGATTGGATGGCGAATTGACTTCCCTGCTTTGGCAGCGAAGATGAAAATTGAGCAAAATGACCGTGGTTCATTCCGTTTTCCAGCCACACCATTGCGTTACACAATGCTAGGATCAGCTGATGCTAATAAGTTTACATCACATTGTCTGAAGAATAGACTAAGCCGCTAATCCACGAATACATTACCATACTCATACTTACAGGCATGCTCAATGTCAAGCACATGCATATGTCACTTGAGCTGGATTCATTCCACTGTTCTCTCAAGTCCCAATCATCAGATTTGCATCCATTCCAGTTAGCTGCAAACTTGTTGTTGCCAATGAGCTTGCGGGAATGCTACTTGTAATCGCATTCAGTAACCGACCAACAGAGGTGGAACAAGTTCGCAACTTGGCAACGTACGCGAGCGACACATTTCGCATTTCTCAGAAACTTCAGGCGACAGAATGCCTGACTGGCCGCCCAGTAGTAGCCTAATCCCAGCTAGGTTTCACTCAAGAAACATACCCAGACCCGGGTTTGCATCATTGACAACCTGTGGTGTGTGAGATGAAGAAGATACACACATGATGAAAAATGTGCATTATTGCATAGGAGCAGTTTTGGTTGAACAATTTGGTGCTACTTTTCACTTGTTCCTGGTTGCTTTCAGGCAGTCAAAGGCAATTTGGCACATAGAGCCCTGATCTTATAACGTGCATGTTTAGACATGTCTGCAAGTAATTAGGTAAGCATACTTGTGTGTCCAGCACTTGGCCATTAGGTCTTTCGATGCGTTGGACCATCGCTTTGACACCATGTATTAAAGCTGCCACTTGTTTAACTTGGCAAGCCCATGATTCCACGTACAAAATTCTGAACACCAATGCCAGACCACAGGGAATTTTCAACAAAGAAGCACACACGAGTCCGCAACATAGGCAATGGCACAGGTACAACAATGGCACAGGTACAACAATGGCACAGGTACAACAATGGCACAGGCACAACAATGGCACAGGTACAACAATGACACAGATTGCAGTTGAAAACTGAAAACCGAGACAAATCCGTGATAGCGTTCACCTCTGAAAATGGTCAATGTGGAATGCAAGCTGCTGTATTGTATATACTTTACGATAGGATGGCACATAATTGCAAATTAGTATACAGCAATTGTCAATTGCTTGTCTTGGAACGGAGAACCGACAATGACTAAAAACAATCCTTTCATCTAGCAATACATTACATTTATTTTTTGATATTATATATTGATATTTGATAGTGGTATTATATCATTGATATTGGCACTGCATTGATAATGAATAACACATGCTATAATTTGGTATGCTCATCTCTTCAGATATTGACACGTGAAATCAAAATATTAAAGTCGATATATTAATATATCAACCACAGTCATATCTCATGAAACCCAACATTAAAATTCCCGCGATTCATACTTTTTGCCAACTTCCTACATTCTTTTTCATGATGATCTAATGGGAAGCATTTCATTCTGCAATGCATTTGAAGCATATCACTCTTCAATCATCATGGTTTCACTATCATGGAATCTCCTGTATTTCACTTTCTTGGAATCTCTCTTCCATGAATCCTGGAATAACTTGGATCGATAATCATGCAATACATGGTAAATTTACCCACCTGGTCGGAGCTAGTCCAACCACAGACAACATGAGTGGAAGTGCATGACTGATGCATTCTCCTGTATTTTAGTATGTGTCATATGTGTAGTTTAGTATTTTAGTATGTGTCTCCAATACAAAAGGCTGTCTGTCGCCTGTTAGCCGAGACGGCCGAGAACAGGACAGATACTGCCAGTATGCCCGCTAGAATTTCAAAAGTGTGGTTTAACATTCACCCGACTCGAATTGATCCATGCTGTGCCACGTGGTTAAATCTCAATGAATTGCCAAGAACAGAAGATGACAAACTCCTTTTCTCTTTTCACCTCCATTTCTTTTTTCCATTTCATTTCAGATGTTCTCGTAGACATGCTAGTCAGTACCGCGTGTATATGTGTTTTTGTGCTGAACTATCATGAAACGTTGGTTCACTCTGAGGTCAACTGAAGCGACAAATGTTTGATACATCCGGGTGTGATTTTGGGTAAGGATCATAGTTCACCGATCAGCATGCTAGGTGACAGTTCCTCGATTTAAATTGTTGTGAGCGGCAGGCAGATCACTTTTCCACTTCTGCCTACCCATCCCACCTGTAGCTATATTCTTACCAAGGTAGCTACCTACATACCCACTGTGAATATTTGGCGTACCCCAGTCCCGCCCACAGGTGAAGGAGCCAGATATAACTGCTACCTTGTGTTCCGACAGTAGAAGGAAGAGTCAGGAATAGGCTGCATGCAGCATAATTGTTATTGTTGATGAAAACAATGCTACTGGCTTCCTTCGCGTTCTAAGCGAAGCTTATGAAATACTGCAACAATAAACCACACGACTAGAAGATTCGCACAAGGCTATTGCGATGCACATAAGGAGAAAGGGAGATAAGGTAGTGCTACTGAGGTGAACATAAGGATGAGGGAAGATAAGGTAGTCAAAATGCCTGCATTTTAAGATTTTCCTTAGAGTTATCTGAGCTAGTACATAGGCATCAGTTATTATACATCGATGGGAAATAGCATGATACCTGGATATAATATCCAAGTATTTAACTTGATAACGGCATGCGTTGGTAGCATCAGGCTACTTTCAAGGTTACGTTTGTTAACGTCTACATTTGTTAACGTATGCATTTGTTAACGTATGCATTTGTTAACGTTTACGTTTGTTAATGTATGCACATGACTGGAAGCCAGTGGTAATATTTGCTTCATTAGCACTGTGATAACACCATGATTAACTACAAATAAGAAAAAGTTTTTTTTTCTACCAGATGTCAGCCATATCTCAAGATCGATAACGTGGTGTACTTAACCTCGACGCAGTCGGACACATATGAGGCGTCGGTAGGCAGTGAGGAGCGCCATGGGACTGAATGTGAAGAAGACGAAAACTGAATCGAACCAGGATATTTACGGCCTGAAGCAGAAACTAAATTTGAATGTAATATACGGAATATACCTGGACAATGGCGATTATGAGTAACTCCGTTGACATGCACCGCTTTAGAATAATACGTACGTTACCATTAATTAATGGTAAGCTGTACAGGTACACCTTCCCACGCACCCCGACGGCTATGCTTCATTGAAGAGTGTGCCACTTCCTACGTAGGGGCCTAGGATGGGCACTGCAAGACATGCAGGTGAATTACATTGAACTGAAGCAAATTACTAACTCCAGGTCGATGTACGGTTTCTACTATACTCTTACTAACTTCTAAGTCTGGCATGAAAATGTATGTTGTAGTGCGTACCGTCTGGTAGCTACTTAGGTTGATTCTAGGTAAAGTCTTGCCGTATTTAGCATAATGGAAATAATCTGCATATGAAGAGGGTGGCGTTTTTATACCTAGTTTTGATACTGATGCTACCTATGCCTTGCTTCATTTATTGGCAGTAGTCTTGTTTCTTGAATGCGTTGTCCATGCTCATGCATCATGAACTAGCATAGGTTAGAAGACCGGACATGTTATCTGAAATTATGTTTTATGCTTCTGCAAAAATGGCGTTGCTCATGAAAGTTGTTATCCACCTTTTACACCAGATGTTAATTTGATTTTATGGGTTATGTTGTTAGTTAAAATGTTGCTTCTTCTTGATGGTCTAGTTGCTAATTATTACACCATCTTACCTTTTGAAATGTGTTGCATGCTTCAGCTACATTACATTTTTTGGGGAAATGATTGGGTAATGGATGGATATCTCTATCCGGTACGAACGTGGATGCAGCTTGGATTGGTTCATACGGACGCAGATTGGAACATGCTTTACAATTTAAATCCGCGTTGTGCTCTGCCATCGATATATTTGAATTACGTCCAGCTTGGGGCGAATACCAGTTCTGACGTATGCACCACAGTATCAGTGTGTAATTGAACGCGACCTTTCGGAAGATCAAGCCCATCGCATGACGATTTGCTGGCACATGACGCCATCATTGACTGCGAAAAGAAATCCAGCCGTGTGTGTCACGCGCATCGCACGGTTGTCAGATGCAGTGGGTGGCGCAGATGAGTAGCCGCACCCACGGTGGATGGAAGTTGTCTGCGATGTGGGAACAGGAGCGGCCGCTCTCCCGCCACGGGTTCTGACCCGACCGTCGATGGCTCGTGGTACACGTGGAGCGGCCGCTCGCCCGCCACGGGTTCGGACCCGACCGTCGATGGCTCGTGGCACACGTGGAGCGGCCGCTCGCCCGCCACGGGTTCGGACCCGACCGTCGATGGCTCGTGGTGGACGTGGAGCGGCCGCTCGCCCGCCACGGGTTCTGACCCGACCGTCGATGGCTCGTGGTGGACGTGGAGCGGCCGCTCGCCCGCCACGGGTTCGGACCCGACCGTCGATGGCTCGTGGTGCACGTGGAGCGGCCGCTCGCCCGCCACGGGTTCTGACCCGACCGTCGATGGCTCGTGGTGGACGTGGAGCGGCCGCTCGCCCGCCACGGGTTCGGACCCGACCGTCGATGGCTCGTGGTGGACGTGGAGCGGCCGCTCGCCCGCCACGGGTTCTGACCCGACCGTCGATGGCTCGTGGTGGACGTGGAGCGGCCGCTCGCCCGCCACGGGTTCTGACCCGACCGTCGATGGCTCGTGGTGGACGTGGAGCGGCCGCTCGCCCGCCACGGGTTCGGACCCGACCGTCGATGGCTCGTGGTGGACGTGGAGCGGCCGCTCGCCCGCCACGGGTTCTGACCCGACCGTCGATGGCTCGTGGTGGACGTGGAGCGGCCGCTCGCCCGCCACGGGTTCGGACCCGACCGTCGATGGCTCGTGGTGGACGTGGAGCGGCCGCTCGCCCGCCACGGGTTCTGACCCGACCGTCGATGGCTCGTGGTGGACGGGAGGGCTCGCCCGCCACGGGTTCGGACCCGACCGTCGATGGCTCGTGGGGCATGTGGAGCGGCCGCTCGCCCGCCACGGGTTCGGACCCGACCGTCGATGGCTCGTGGTGGACGTGGAGCGGCCGCTCGCCCGCCACGGGTTCTGACCCGACCGTCGATGGCTCGTGGTAGACGTGGAGCGGCCGCTCGCCCGCCACGGGTTCGGACCCGACCGTCGATGGCTCGTGGTGGACGTGGAGCGGCCGCTCGCCCGCCACGGGTTCGGACCCGACCGTCGATGGCTCGTGGTGGACGTGGAGCGGCCGCTCGCCCGCCACGGGTTCTGACCCGACCGTCGATGGCTCGTGGTGCATGTGGAGTGGCCGCTCGCCCGCCACGGGTTCGGACCCGACCGTCGATGGCTCGTGGTGGACGTGGAGCGGCCGCTCGCCCGCCACGGGTTCTGACCCGACCGTCGATGGCTCGTGGTGGACGTGGAGCGGCCGCTCGCCCGCCACGGGTTCGGACCCGACCGTCGATGGCTCGTCGTGGACGTGGAGCGGCCGCTCGCTCGCCACGGGTTCTGACCCGACCGTCGATGGCTCGTGGTGCATGTGGAGCGGCCGCTCGCCCGCCACGGGTTCTGACCCGACCGTCGATGGCTCGTGGTGGACGTGGAGCGGCCGCTCGCCCGCCACGGGTTCTGACCCGACCGTCGATGGCTCGTGGTGGACGTGGAGCGGCCGCTCGCTCGGCTGCCGCTCCGGTTTCGTATTGCGACGAAGCACTTGAGCGGCAACGAACAATGCATTACCGTGGTGCAGAGCGTCAGTCGATAGCAGGGGGCTTCTCGTGTTGGCCTGGCAACAGCTTCAAAGGGGTCGCCGGGTTCACTGACCACCTCAGCAACACAGCCTGTCTCTCCGGCTCCTCTGCATCACGGCATACCAGTGGCATGTCGTGTAAGGCATTGTTGCTAATATTAGGCTAATTCTCTAGTTTATTCATGACAGAGGGTGGGAGTGTTATGCAATACAAAGGAGAAGATTATTCGAGCAATGACGTATGTTTGTCTGAGCAAGTTGTAAGGGGCATGTGTGGCACGCTTTAGATCGATTCTTGCCATGACAAGCCGATATAAGGTTAATGGCTAGCGCTGCAATAACGTGGGCAGATGGCCTCACGCTCCCTCCATATCCAAAGCTCCATGTCTCTGTCAAACATTTTTTTTTCTCGTGAACTAGAAAATAAACACGGAAACGGAATGTCTAAGTCACAGAAGTAGGTGGTTATTCTGTGACATGGTACCGTGTTTACCCAGCCTATATATGCATCTCGAAATGAAGACCTCGCCACACTAACAACTTACTAACGACGAAGGTTTGCGTAACATATTGGGCCATTATTGACCAGCTTCAAGTTATAAAGTAGCAGAACCACCATGTCGACTGCTTCTATGAACACTTCGCTGCCAGTATAATTTGCTCACATCGTATTGTGACACATAGACAGTCACTAGGTGGCGACTGACGCATGTCCAGTCACTAGGTGGTGACTGACACATGTCCAGTCACTAGGTGGTAACTGACGCATGTCCAGTCACTAGGTGGTGACTGACGCATGTCCAGTCACTAGGTGGTGACTGACGCATGTCCAGTCACTAGGTGATGACTGACGCATGTCCAGTCACTAGGTGGTGACTGACGCATGTCCAGTCACTAGGTGGTGACTGACGCATGTCCAGTCACTAGGTGATGACTGACACATGTCCAGTCACTAGGTGGTGACTGACGCATGTCCAGTCACTAGGTGATGACTGACGCATGTCCAGTCACTAGGTGGTGACTGACGCATGTCCAGTCACTAGGTGATGACTGACGCATGTCCAGTCACTAGGTGATGACTGACGCATGTCCAGTCACTAGGTGGTGACTGACGCATGTCCAGTCACTAGGTGGTGACTGACGCATGTCCAGTCACTAGGTGATGACTGACACATGTCCAGTCACTAGGTGATGACTGACGCATGTCCAGTCACTAGGTGGTGACTGACGCATGTCCAGTCACTAGGTGGTGACTGACGCATGTCCAGTCACTAGGTGATGACTGACACATGTCCAGTCACTAGGTGGTGACTGACGCATGTCCAGTCACTAGGTGATGACTGACGCATGTCCAGTCACTAGGTGATGACTGACGCATGTCCAGTCACTAGGTGGTGACTGACGCATGTCCAGTCACTAGGTGATGACTGACACATGTCCAGTCACTAGGTGATGACTGACGCATGTCCAGTCACTAGGTGGTGACTGACGCATGTCCAGTCACTAGGTGGTGACTGACGCATGTCCAGTCACTAGGTGATGACTGACACATGTCCAGTCACTAGGTGATGACTGACGCATGTCCAGTCACTAGGTGGTGACTGACGCATGTCCAGTCACTAGGTGATGACTGACGCATGTCCAGTCACTAGGTGATGACTGACGCATGTCCAGTCACTAGGTGGTGACTGACGCATGTCCAGTCACTAGGTGGTGACTGACGCATGTCCAGTCACTAGGTGATGACTGACACATGTCCAGTCACTAGGTGATGACTGACGCATGTCCAGTCACTAGGTGGTGACTGACGCATGTCCAGTCACTAGGTGGTGACTGACGCATGTCCAGTCACTAGGTGATGACTGACACATGTCCAGTCACTAGGTGGTGACTGACGCATGTCCAGTCACTAGGTGATGACTGACGCATGTCCAGTCACTAGGTGATGACTGACGCATGTCCAGTCACTAGGTGGTGACTGACGCATGTCCAGTCACTAGGTGATGACTGACACATGTCCAGTCACTAGGTGGTGACTGACGCATGTCCAGTCACTAGGTGATGACTGACGCATGTCCAGTCACTAGGTGATGACTGACGCATGTCCAGTCACTAGGTGGTGACTGACGCATGTCCAGTCACTAGGTGATGACTGACGCATGTCCAGTCACTAGGTGGTGACTGACGCATGTCCAGTCACTAGGTGATGACTGACACATGTCCAGTCACTAGGTGATGACTGACGCATGTCCAGTCACTAGGTAGTGACTGACGCATGTCCAGTCACTAGGTGATGACTGACGCATGTCCAGTCACTAGGTGGTGACTGACGCATGTCCAGTCACTAGGTGGTGACTGACGCATGTCCAGTCACTAGGTGATGACTGACACATGTCCAGTCACTAGGTGGTGACTGACGCATGTCCAGTCACTAGGTGATGACTGACGCATGTCCAGTCACTAGGTGATGACTGACACATGTCCAGTCACTAGGTGATGACTGACACATGTCCAGTCACTAGGTGATGACTGACGCATGTCCAGTCACTAGGTGATGACTGACGCATGTCCAGTCACTAGGTGATGACTGACACATGTCCAGTCACTAGGTGATGACTGACGCATGTCCAGTCACTAGGTGATGACTGACGCATGTCCAGTCACTAGGTGATGACTGACACATGTCCAGTCACTAGGTGATGACTGACACATGTCCAGTCACTAGGTGGTAACTGACACATGTCCAGTCACTAGGTGATGACTGACGCATGTCCAGTCACTAGGTGATGACTGACACATGTCCAGTCACTAGGTGATGACTGACGCATGTCCAGTCACTAGGTGGTGACTGACGCATGTCCAGTCACTAGGTGATGACTGACGCATGTCCAGTCACTAGGTGATGACTGACACATGTCCAGTCACTAGGTGATGACTGACACATGTCCAGTCACTAGGTGATGACTGACGCATGTCCAGTCACTAGGTGATGACTGACACATGTCCAGTCACTAGGTGATGACTGACGCATGTCCAGTCACTAGGTGATGACTGACGCATGTCCAGTCACTAGGTGATGACTGACACATGTCCAGTCACTAGGTGATGACTGACGCATGTCCAGTCACTAGGTGATGACTGACGCATGTCCAGTCACTAGGTGATGACTGACACATGTCCAGTCACTAGGTGATGACTGACACATGTCCAGTCACTAGGTGGTAACTGACGCATGTCCAGTCACTAGGTGATGACTGACACATGTCCAGTCACTAGGTGATGACTGACGCATGTCCAGTCACTAGGTGATGACTGACACATGTCCAGTCACTAGGTGATGACTGACACATGTCCAGTCACTAGGTGATGACTGACACATGTCCAGTCACTAGGTGATGACTGACGCATGTCCAGTCACTAGGTGATGACTGACACATGTCCAGTCACTAGGTGATGACTGACGCATGTCCAGTCACTAGGTGATGACTGACACATGTCCAGTCACTAGGTGATGACTGACACATGTCCAGTCACTAGGTGATGACTGACGCATGTCCAGTCACTAGGTGATGACTGACGCATGTCCAGTCACTAGGTGATGACTGACACATGTCCAGTCACTAGGTGATGACTGACGCATGTCCAGTCACTAGGTGATGACTGACGCATGTCCAGTCACTAGGTGATGACTGACACATGTCCAGTCACTAGGTGATGACTGACACATGTCCAGTCACTAGGTGGTAACTGACGCATGTCCAGTCACTAGGTGGTGACTGACGCATGTCCAGTCACTAGGTGATGACTGACACATGTCCAGTCACTAGGTGGTGACTGACGCATGTCCAGTCACTAGGTGATGACTGACACATGTCCAGTCACTAGGTGGTGACTGACGCATGTCCAGTCACTAGATGATGACTGACGCATGTCCAGTCACTAGGTGGTGACTGACGCATGTCCAGTCACTAGGTGGTGACTGACGCATGTCCAGTCACTAGGTGGTGACTGACGCATGTCCAGTCACTAGGTGATGACTGACACATGTCCAGTCACTAGGTGGTGACTGACGCATGTCCAGTCACTAGGTGGTGACTGACGCATGTCCAGTCACTAGGTGATGACTGACACATGTCCAGTCACTAGGTGGTGACTGACGCATGTCCAGTCACTAGGTGATGACTGACGCATGTCCAGTCACTAGGTGATGACTGACACATGTCCAGTCACTAGGTGGTGACTGACGCATGTCCAGTCACTAGATGATGACTGACGCATGTCCAGTCACTAGGTGGTGACTGACGCATGTCCAGTCACTAGGTGATGACTGACGCATGTCCAGTCACTAGGTGATGACTGACGCATGTCCAGTCACTAGGTGGTGACTGACGCATGTCCAGTCACTAGGTGATGACTGACGCATGTCCAGTCACTAGGTGATGACTGACGCATGTCCAGTCACTAGGTGATGACTGACACATGTCCAGTCACTAGGTGGTGACTGACGCATGTCCAGTCACTAGATGATGACTGACGCATGTCCAGTCACTAGGTGGTGACTGACGCATGTCCAGTCACTAGGTGGTGACTGACGCATGTCCAGTCACTAGGTGATGACTGACACATGTCCAGTCACTAGGTGGTGACTGACGCATGTCCAGTCACTAGGTGATGACTGACGCATGTCCAGTCACTAGGTGGTGACTGACGCATGTCCAGTCACTAGGTGATGACTGACGCATGTCCAGTCATCAGGTGATGACTGACACATGTCCAGTCATCAGCAAACGAGATGGGAAGACGCTTCAGTCCTTCGATCCATACCATTACCATGCATTCTCCACCAGTCGCTCGGTGAGGAAGTGACTACGGGGCCATAATATTCTTGGCGTCCGTGATTTTGCAAGCAAATACAAGTATGTGGCCAAACTATAGCATCCGTCAGAATTCCCGAGCTCTTGTGTTGGCATTTTGTGTACGCACGAGGTGGGATGCAAAACTCTGTAAGCCAGTGGACTAGTGTTAGCAACCGAACAGCTTACTAGGTCGCAACGGTTTGGCGTTAGTCTCTTGTTTGGAGTGACGATTGTTGGTGACGATTAAACTCTGGATGGGGATCTGCAGTACTCTGGATGCCTATTTTTAAAACTGCTTTCCAGAAAAGATATTCTCCTGATACAATTTTGACCCTTGAGACTGGACCGTCCAGAGCCACGAGGGCCAAAGCTAGGGTCGTAGCCGACACAGGGCTAGTGACGGGCTGGATTCAAGAGGACGCCTACAGGGTGCGGGACAGGATATTCAGGGCTGAGCGGGCGAATTGGGCCAGTCTAGAACAAGGATTCGGCAAAGAACAGGGACGGAACGACAGGGCCTGATGAGGCTCACCAGACCGGAGTCCTCGTCAGGGTCATAGCGAAGACCCTGGCCAGCTCCAGGGGTGCTAGTTCTGGGACCAGTCCAAGGCAAACCATGGACTGACTCTGACCTATCCTCCTCCGGCTCTGGCACCGGTTTTGACCTTTCCGGTCTTGAAGTCTAGTCTATCACTAGCCTTGAATTCAGCGAATGGCTTTAGCTTGGTCGTTATCGTTCGCATGCTTCATCTGGCTTGTTTCGGTAGCATCTTACTATCACGTGCGGTTTTTATTGGCCCATATGATGTGGATGTATTGCCATGTGGCGGATGATGACTCGTCAGAGGTGTGATAACATTTGACCCATTGTCTCACTAATATTGTATTTGTATGTATTGATGTGTTATGTCGTTGCGATCCCATGTGATCTGTTTGTCGGTAGGCATTGCCGGTTTTTATGTAGCGACAAGGGCGGGTCCAAGTTACATGGGTGTGTGCATCATACACAAGAGCAAATGCATTATTCATCACTGGCCTTAGATTTTCCAAAAAAATGTGTGGCACCATTCCACAAAAATGGTGTTCCTCCGGAGAAATGGTGCCCCTCCAGACAAGTGCTCCCATAAAAATTCCTGAATCCGCCCCTGAGTAGTGAGCATCTTCGAGGAATGGCTTGCGTTCCGCAGACAGAAGACAGTGTTTGGCGGGCTTGCCTACCTAGCCATCTGCGATATCTGCTATGTTCCGCATTACAGCGATGCCGGCGGGTTAGTCTATCCGGCCGGCGGGTTAGTCTACCCGGCCGGCTGGAAGCCATTGAACGTTAGCATACGTGGCGTTAGCATACGTGGCGAACGTTAGCATACGTGGCGGCCGTTCGCTGCGACATCTGTCGGGTTTGTACCAGATGAGTGTGTATGTGTGTAGGGGAGGGGAGGGAAATTTAGGACTTTCTGGGAAGACGAGGACGTGGAGTGCTCAGATGTCCTTCATTGGCGATTGGATCTGGCAGTAGGGGGACGTGGGGTGTTTAAATATGCTTCATTGGCGATTGGATTTCGCACTAGCGGGGGTGGGGTGCTAAGATGTGCTTCATTTGTGATTGGATCTGGCACTAGGGGTACGTGGGGTGTTCAGATGTGCTTCATTGGTCGTTGGATTCAACACCATGAAGGGGAAACTAACATGCGATTCCCAAACGGAACGGTCAAAGATCCAACAAATGGAAGAATCCCTGATATACATTCATATAATTGCTAGCGATTGCTAATGCGAGGTTGAACGGCCCCGCTCCTGAAACCGGTTACTGTGCCAAGCTGACGCAATATATTGAATCGAACTCAGCATCAGCAATGCCAGGAGGGATCCAGGCTGTATGTGTGCCACGTGCTATTCCCATCCGACAAGAGTTTATTCGAATGTTTTGTTCCCACCAGTTGTCCAGAGAGGCTTCGCCACCAGCTGAAAGGGAATCTTCGGCCGCCAAAAGCATAGCTCATCGTGGCTCATGCTCTGGATTGGAACTCATTCAGCATTTCGGGGGCGTCCAAGTGGAGGCACTTGGGCTGTCTTTGCACAGACTTAATGGAGTCTCTTGAATTTATATTGGTTCATCAGTGTTGGCATATGAGAAAGAGCCGTCGCTGGCAGGCGCTCGGCGCCAATTCTTCTCATATACTCGCTGCGGGGTTGCATACGCAATCATTGCTCGGTTGATTAGCACTGGGCCATAAATAGAGCTTTCCATTGTACGTTTTTATCCCGACACTGGACTCATTCGATGCATGCCAGCTGAACAGAATGCGAATTCACAATATTTACATGTTTGTCACCAGAACGTCCATGATGGGAGGTGTAGCTTCATTTCAGGTGTCTACATTATCATACTAATGGCGTGTGCCTCGTGCAACTCACCAGTGTCTTTTTGTGCCAGATGCTATTGGTTATGGACGTAGGAGCTGCCCAAACATTGGGAGGGGGCAGACCGATTTTTAAGCAAATTCCTTCCAGTTAACGTAATATGGTTAATGGTTAGGGTCGCAGAAAATTGGGAGAGGGGC